>BLSH010378675.1:39271-80580 GCA_018402905.1 Glandirana rugosa | reverse complement strand
TGGAGCTACTTTTACACACAGCACAATTTACATATTTATGATTATTATATGCTGATAACTAGATACATTTCAAGCAAAATATAAAATGTTGACTCTAAAGTGTAATGCTACATCAAATGTTTTTGTCTGGGTTTTGAATATTGCGATTAAGGTTGAAATTTACCCAAAACCTTTGTTCCATGTTAGAATGCAATAGGCCAGAGTGTCTAACGATTCTCTCCAGCATCTGATCGATATGACAGATCTGCTGTTTCAGGCAGTAAAGATAATATCTGAAGCCTCTGTGGATGGAGAAGGGTGATTGCCCACAATAGTTTGGCTGCTGTGGTGCTTCAGAGAGTTCCCTGGCCCAAGTGCTGGTCTAGAGACAAAATTTCCAAGAGGTTTCTAGTGTAGCTCTTATTTACAGATGATCGACTATTAGGAGTTTCCTGGAATACCAAGGATGCCCTAGGAAGAAAAAACATTTGTCAGGTACAGTTTGGTCATGGGATGGGTATTTACTGCTGACCCATTTGTTTAAAGAAATGCCTGCCCAGAGCTGGTGAAAAGCTAAATGGTACTTGTCTGATATTGTGTGGTAGGCATGATCACAACACTTAAAAATTTGTAAAAATTGCTATAATTTTTTTCATACCTTGATTGTTATAAATTTATAATGTTCCAATTTCGGTTTGTTACCGGCTACTTCTCTCAGCTGTTATGTGTATTACAGTTGGACCCTCCCCATGTGCCCACTTCGGTGAATATTGGTTGTTAATACACATATAGGGGCATATTTATGAGGCAGCAAATCTGTAATTCACTGCAGGCAATTCTTTCTGGTATATGTGTTTTAAATGACATGTGTTTTATTTCACTACCTGTGAATGTTTAGTGAAAGTCACATTCACTACTTACTAAATATGTCCCATAGTGTTTGCAATGCAATTTAGCAGTTAAAGGAAACCTGTTACTTTGCCTATTCAGTGCAAAGTACCATGTTCTCTTAATAGCCCATCCCCTCTGCTACTATGATTTTCCTTCCCTGCTCACCCTCAACACACACCGTTTGCCTGCTGGAGTCATGTGAGTGCAGGAGGAAGGTTCTTTGCTCTCACAGTAACAGGAAAGTTTGCACAGGGCTTTCTACTCTAGGGCTGTGGTTAGAGTTGCCCACCTTTTCTCCAAGCCAAACCCGAAGACATTAGCGGTGCACGGGATTTTTGTTTCCTGTAGTATACACTATAGGATTGTAAAAGATCTGGAACACCTTTGGGTGCCCCAAAGAGAGCAGTAATACGCCCCGCAGTCAAGCGTGGTTGTGGCCAAATTGTGTTAACAGTGGAAGGGGCATTGTTTAAGAAAACAAAAGCATTCTTGTGTCCATAAAATAATTTTACTTTGCTGTGCCACAAGTAAGTGTCTCACAGGCATACATAAACCTCAGCACAATCATTAAGGCTGGGTTCACACTATTATCGCATGTGGCTCACAGCAGTGGTCCGGTGAGTTATCATTCACCATTTCAGGTCCAATTTCAGCCCGAATTCGGACCTGAAATGGACCAAAGGATACACAGGACCCCGGTGCAGATCGCACCGTAGCGGCAGCAGGAATGTGTGACACGGCTCCATATAGAGCCGGTCACAATATCCTGCTATGCGAATTGGACCCGCATCCAATTTGCATAGGTGTGAACCCAGCCTTAAAAAATAAAACTCTTCCAGTACATATGATGCTGTGTACATTGAAAATAGGCAAAGAGCTAACACCTTATCTGAGTCTCCTTTAACGACAACCTTAGTTAAAATAGCCATGGACTGCTTAGCAACCAACTACTGTTAAGACAATGAACAGTTTGGTGAGAAGTATGTAATGTTCAATATAGTGTATATAGTGCAATGTGGCATAGTGTTTATTATAGTGATGCAGTACACTGTATTGGTGTGAGTGCTGTGTGATGTACAGATGTAAATACAGCGTGACGCAGCACAATGTGCGGGTGTAAATACAGTATGTTGCAGCACAATGTATGGATGTAAATACAGTGTAGACAATGTCCCACTTAAGGGTGGCTGAGTGTTGTGGTTCACCTGCTCACACTGCCCTCAATCACATCCATACTGCTCCAGAGACACAGAACAGGCCGGTACTTTGTTTTGTTTTGTTAGGGGAATTGAACTTGGATGGAAGTTGGGATGTTATGGGATGCCCACAGAATTAGTTCATCATTTAAACGGGACCACTATATACACCTCGTATATACCTCACTTTTCCAGCACATCACTTCTCTTCCTCCAGCACATCACTTGCTACTATACTCTCCAGTTCCTCTCTCCTGCACATTACTTCTCCAGGCCCAGAAGGAAATTTACTAGGCCTTCTCTGTTTCTTCAGCCTGACTAGCACATGGTGAGGCCTGCCATGTTATGAGCAGGGCTTCAGAACCACCCATTACAGGTAGGGACAGCTGCCCCCGTTTGTGTAGATACACTGATGTGCTAGCCGGTCTGATGGACTACTACTCTTGCTCCAAGCAAGCCACTTCAGCTGCATTGGCCTTCTCCACTACCACCTTGACACGACAGTCCCTCACTGACTTCTGCATCCTTTGAAGATTGCCTCTCACCCCAATCTGCTCCAGCATGCCTCTACAGCTTTCCAGGGTGTGTGTCACTCACCGACCACAGGTGGACTCCTTGCTGAGCTTCTCCAGTAACACTGTCTGTTGCTCTCCTGCTCCCTTGTGTTCCCTCCAGGATTTCACTGTCCTCCTGTATACACCCGAGCTCACAGGCCTCAAGGTCGCCCCCCCAGACTGGGGGCTCCCACGTGAGACCTCTGTAACCTCAGCTACATTCCAGCTCTTCCACCCGAACTCACTCCTCCCAGATTGGGCTGACCCTAGGTATTTAAGGAGGCCTGATAAGGAGGCCAATCCCCAGACTGGGGATTGGCCAGGGCTCCTTAGAACACCGCAGATGGCTACACCTCCCTCCCAACTCTCTGTCCAGAAACATTCCACCAGCTTCTGGAAAGAAGTGGGAGGTCCTGGTGACCTCATCTGTGAATCACCCAGTCCTACCTGAGCCACTCCCAGTCCAGAAACAAAAACAATCAGATCTGCATTTCTGTCAGGCCTGATGAAGTATTCCTCACCTACCAAAAAAACCCTTACCTAAGCAGGGGGCGCTATACTCACCCGCCTAACCTCAGCTGGTCCCCAGCTGAGAAGAATTGAACAAAGGCTCCTAGGCCCTGGAGCAAAGGCATCCCAGAACAGTTAAAAGGAGGGGAAAAGGGAACAAACTTGGATGGGGTAGTAGAAAAAATAAAGGTGAAGGTCCCGATTCATCCTCCTCCGAGAGGGCATCACAAGCGTGTGAACCCCCCATCACCCACTCTTCCTCTGAACCTTCGCTTGGAGATGACCATTCAGCTAGGTGCTCCATGGAGCCAAACTTTGCAAGCAGTCTGGGTGACCCCCAGTCTATGGCCCTGACCTCAACATCCCCAGCTGGCTCCTTCATGGGCTCACTTCCCTCTGCTGCCAACTCCGGGCCTTCTGCTGGTATGGTTATGGGGTCGGATTTCGCCAGCATTTCATGACCCGCATGGTAGTACTTACGGTACCCAGGTCCCTGGCCAGGCCACGGCAGCCTCCTCTTCTTCCTTGTCCTCTGTCTGCATGGGAGAGCCTCTAGGCCGCAACTCGACCCCGCCTCTGGGTGGTGTCACCAGGCCCGATTCGGCCCTCCAAGACTTCCACGGCTATGGATCACATCGCCCTGAGAGCAGGTCCACTGTGTAATATTGTGGCACCTGCTATGTGGAAACCAACCAGGTTAGTGGTTCATCACAATGGCCGCACTGGGCCCAAACAGTGACCCCCGTGGTCAGAATCCGGCAGATCAAACACAGCCACTCCGCTCCATAGATCACTCCCAAAGTGAGTCCCCCGCTTGGCTCCAACCGGACCCCAGTGTTTACCAGGGTCTGCTCTGGCTTCTCCGTGCAACCAGGACAACCACCTTCTGCAATCTTCCTCATAGTGTCTGAAGCTAGCTGCAAGTGCTGAGACTCTTCCAGGGTGTGGCGCCGCCCCCACATAACCAGATGAGCTGGCTCCAAAAGTCCTGATAAGCAGGCTTCTTGCAGGTCATGCTGCTGTAACCCCTTCTGTGAAAGATGGAAACCTGCAGGCATGCTGAAACTAGCAGAACTTTTCCAGACTTGCCAACCCCGCTGGTGGTTGCCGGTAGTAACAGCAATTGTTTAAGACACTGTTTTGCTGGAAAGATGGAAAGCACACCTTTAACACAGTCTCTCCCTCTTAACAACAGAAACAGTCCCAGGAATACTTACTGTGAGCAGGATTTGGAGCAAAAAGTTTAAAATGCCCAGCTTTTGCAGATCGCTGGGCATATTTTAATCCAGTGGGTGATGTTCAGCTTTTGCAGAGCACTGGACATATTTGTAATCCATGGGCGCAATTGACGGGTAACAGCACATGATACAAAGTAACTGAATTTGCAGGATAGTGTAAGTGTCCACCCCAGCGCTGGTTGGAGCAACTGGGTAAGCAGGAACAGCAATTGGCGACTGCTCCCGCTGGCTGCTATGGACAACGGCACTCACATCAGCACAGTTCAATGGGCAAATCCCATAAACCCTTTTCCAGTTCAGTCCTTGCTAATAACAAAACAGTCACATTTCCTTGGCTCAGTTTACTTCAGTTGCTAGGGGTAACGACTGGTAGAATTACTTGAGACAGATGAATCCCGGACGAGCCCCCCAAATGTAGGGAATGTCCCCCTTAGGGGTGGCTGAGTGTTATGGTTCACCTGCTCACACTGCCCTCAATCACATCCATACCGCTCCAGACACACAGAACAGGTCGGGGAAGTAGGTAGGGGAATTGAACTTGGATCTTCCTCCAGCACATCACTTGCTTCTATACTCTCTAGTTATTCTCTCCGGAACATTAGTTCTCCAGGCCGAGAAGGAAATTTACTAGGCCTTCTCCATTTCTTCAGCTTGACTAGCACATGGTGAGGACTGCCATGTTGTGAGCAGGGCCTCAGAACCAACCATTACAGGTAGGGATAGCTGGCCCCCGTTTGTGTAGATACACTGATGTGCTAGCTGGCCCGGTGGACTACTACTCCCAGCCCACCCTCTTGCTCCAGGACCTGTCAGCCACTTCAGCTGCATTGGCATTCTGCACTACCACCATGACAACACAATCCCTCACTGACTTATGCATTTTTTGGAGATTGCCTCTCACCCCAATCTGCTCCAGCATGCCTCTACAGCTTTCCAGTGTTTGTGTCACTCACCAACCACTGGTGGACTCCTTGCTGAGCTTCTCCAGTAGCAATGTCTGTTGCTCTCCTGCTCCCTTGTGTTCCTGCCAGGATCTCATTGTCCTCCTGGATACACCCGAGCTCCCAGGCCTCAAGGTCACCCCCAGACTGGGTGCTCCCATATGAGGCCTCCACAAACTCAGCCACATTCCAGCTCTTCCATCCAAACTCACTCCTCCCAGACTGGGCTGACCCTGGGTATTTAAGGAGGCCTGCCCCCTGCCAATCTAGATTGGGGATTGGTCAGGGCTCCTTAGAACACCCCAGATGGCTATGCCTCCCTTCCAGCTCTTTGTCCAGAAACATTCTACAAGCTTCTGTAAAGAAGTGGGAGGTCCTGGTGATCTCATCTGTGAATCACCCAGTCCTACCTGAGCCACTCCTAGCCCAGAAACAAAAACAATCAGGCCTGCACTTTAGTCACGCCTGATTCAATTTTCCTCACCTACCAAAAAAACCCTCACTAGCTCCTACCTAAGCAGGGGGCGCTACAACAGTATGACGCAGCACAATGTACGGCTGTAAATACAGTATGATGCAGCACAATGTGCAATGTGCAGAGGTAAATACAGTACGATGCTGTACAGTGTACAGATGTAAATATTGTGTGATGCAGTACAATGCTTAGGTAGTACTATGTACTATGTGAAGTGTCACATTGTGCTGTCAGAAGTCACACAGATGCGATGCAATGCACTGTAAGCGTGTCTTGCGCTACATAGAGTGGCTGACGGCAGAAAAACACATACACATATACAGTTGTGCTCATAAGTTTACATACCCTGGCATAATTTATAATTTCTTGGCCATTTTTCAGAGAATATGAATAGGAACCCAAAAACATTTCTTTCACTCATGGCTAGTGTTTGGCTGAAGCCATTTATTATCAATCAACTTTGTTTACTCTTTTTAAATCATAATGACAACAGAAACTACCCAAATGACCCTGATCAAAAGTTTACATACCTTGGTGACTTTGGCCTGATAACATGCATACACGTTGACACAAAGGGGTTTGAATTGATATTAAAGGTAACCATCCTCACCTGTGATCTGTATGCTTGTAATTAGTGTGTGTGTGTATAAAAGGTCAATGAGTTTCTGGACTCCTGACAGACCCTTGCATCCTTCATCCAGTGCTGCACTGAGGATTCTGGATTCCAAGTCATGGGGAAAGCAAAAGAATTGTCAAAGGATCTGCAGGAGAAGGTAGTTGAACTGTATAAAACAGGAAAGGGATATAAAGATATACAAGGAATTGAGAATGCAAATCAGCAATCTTGACTCTAATCAAGAAGTGGAAAATGAGAGGTTCTGTTGAAACCAAACCACGGTCAGGTAGACCAGCTAAAATTTCAGCAACAACTGCCAGGAAAATTGTTCGGAATGCAAGGAAAAACCCACAAATAACTTCAGGACTCTGAAAACATGTGGCTTGGCTGTTTCAAGATGCACAATAAGGAGGCACTTGAAGAAAGATGGGCTGCATGGTCGAGTCGCCAGAAAAAGAGAAAGCCATTACTACGCAAATGCCACAAAGAATCCTGCTTACAATGCACCAAACAGCACAGAGGCAAGCCTCAAAACTTCTGGCACAAAGTAATTTGGAGTGAAGAGACCAAAAGTGAGCTTTTTGGCCACAACCATAAACTCTACATTTGGAGAGGAGTCAACAAGGCCTGTGAAACACAGAGGTGGATTGCTGATGTTTTGGGGATGTGAGCTACAAAGGCACAAGAAATTTGGTAAAAAATGATGGCACGATGAATGCAGTATGTTATCAAAAAATACTGGAGGAACATTTGCATTCATCAGCCAGGAAGCTGCGTATGGGAGATACTAGGACATTCCAACATGACAAAGATCCAAAACACAAGGCCGATGCAACCTATTCTACAGCAGAATAAAGTGAAGGTTCTGGAGTGGCCATTCTAGTCTCCTGACCTCAATATTATTGAGCCACTCTGGGGAGATCTCAAACGTGCAGTTAATGCAAGACAGCACAAGAATTTCCAGGATCTGGAGGCTTTTTGCCAAGAGGAATGGGCAGCTTTACCATCTGAGAAGATAAAGAACCTCATCCACAAATACCACAAAAGACTTCAAGCTGTCACTGATGTTAAAGGTGGCAATACACGGTATTAAGAATGGTATTTAAACTTTTGATCAGAGTCATTTGTGTAGTTTCTGTTGTCATTATGATATAAAACACATTTGATTGATAATAAATGGCTTCAGCCAGGGGTGTAACTACAGGGGTCGCAAGGGTCGCAATTGCGACCGGGCCCCATGCCGCAGGGGGCCTGTTCGGCCCCCCTGTATGCCTGGATAGGAGGAGCGGCTCGGCTGCATATGGAGGAATCGATCTCTCTCTCCATATTCCTTCTGCAGGTGGCGGGCATTCAGCGGCTGCAGGAGGAATATGGAGAGAGAGATTGATTCCTCCATATGCAGCTTCCTTCCACTGCAGAAGAGATCCACGGCATTACCTCCAGAACCCACCCTGTGGTTGCCAGTCAGTAGTGACAGCGCTTCACCCTCGGCATCTGCACGGGACCCCCCCTCTCTCCTCCAGCAATCTGCGGACCGCCGTGATCTGATCTCCGTGAGTGTGCTCTCCCTAGTGTTGCCGTGGCCACCAAGTGGGTTCCGAGGTGGAGGCGGAGCTACTTTTACTGCAGCGGCTGCTGTTCCTAACAAGTGCAGGTGAGAAGAGAGATGACCACCCAGCCTCGGAGATCCCGCCAGTAGAAATGAAAACTACATTAGTACTTTACAGGACGTGTATGGGGGGGGGGGGCGCACAGAAGAGGGGTAAGTGTGCAGGAAGTGTTAGTAAATTGCTTGCAGCTAACATCAGTTGCTGCCTCTGTGCATGATGATGCCACTGTCCAATGGTCTTGCAGCGATGGAGCATTGAATTAGGACTCATTCGCACTTTGTTCCTTGATACCCTCTGCACTCCTCTCCCTGCACATCCTACCCGCCACAGTGCACTCCGCACTCCACTCCCTGCACCTCCTATCCGCTGCATTGCACTCCACTCCCTGCACATCCTATCCGCTGCATTGCACTCCACTCCCTGCACCTCCTATCCGCTGCATTGCACTCCACTCCCTGCACATCCTATCCGCTGCATTGCACTCCGCACTCCTCTCCCTGCACATACTACCCCCCACCATACACTCCGCTCTCCTCTCCCTGAACATCCTACCCGCCGCCATACACTCTGCACTCCTGTCCCTGAATGTCCTACTAGGCGCTACAGAGAAGCATATTGGGGGCTTTTTCCTCAATTTCCTTGCTCTGTCTCAAAGGTGGAACATCAGAGGTCTGTTTAGACCCCTGATATCTCAATAAAGCCCCCCCAATGGAGCTCATAAAATTTTTTTTGAATATTGTGAAAAACAAATGATAAAAAAAAAATAAAAATAAAACACTACTGACACCAGTAACGGAACTACCAGGGTCACAAAGGTCATATTTTCAACCCCAGGGCTCGGAGGGAAGGGCCCAGTCAGGGGGGCCCTTCATGGTTTCTTGCACCGGGGCCCGGAAGGTTCAAGTTACGCCACTGGCTTCAGCCAAACTCTAACCATGAGTGAAAGAAATGTGTTTGTGTTATCATTCATATTCTCGGAAAAATGGACAAGAAATCATAAATTCTGATAGGGTATGTAAACTTATGAGCACAACTGTACGCCTACACATATACACCTACACA
This sequence comes from Glandirana rugosa, assembly GCA_018402905.1. Classification (NCBI taxonomy): domain Eukaryota; kingdom Metazoa; phylum Chordata; class Amphibia; order Anura; family Ranidae; genus Glandirana; species Glandirana rugosa. The sequence goes on along the minus strand of BLSH010378675.1, from coordinate 71,508 downwards.
TATAATCCATGGAGAGATGTGGGCTATGACCTCATACAGCCCCTCATATGACAGATCACAGCTTAGACCTTCCCAAGGACAAGTCAGGGGAAGTGTGGGCAAAGGAGACCTGGATGGTGACAGCCCAGAGATCCCTCCTCCCCAGCAGGACACATGTCTGTGCTACTCCTTATACCCGGAGAGCCTGGAATAATGAGGGACCGCTCCTCCACCCCAGGGACACTACACAGTGTCCAACACACCGAGCCACACACTATGCAGATACACTATCTGATGACCTCTCCCCTACCTCCAGAGCAGACACTTTAGGCTACATACACTCCGGCATTCTGAAAAATGAGCTGTGTAGCTAGTACCGATGCCGGGAAAAAAGCCACGTTAAAAACACGCGCTTTTCTCTGCCTCTATTCAAAATCAATGGTTCCCTATGGGAGCCCATTGATTTGAATAGAAGTTGCATCAGAAGTCGGATCATGACGATCCAACTTGCAGTGTGTCTTGTGTGATGAGGATCTTGAAGGGGAACCCCCCACAAAAATGAAAAAAAAATTGCATGGGGTTGCACCCCAAGAGATACCAGGCCCTTTGGTCTGGTATGGGTTTTAAGGGGAAACCCCCACACCATAGACCCTTATCTGAGCACGCAGCCCAGCAGGTCAGGGAAGGGGGGGCAAGCAAGCGCCCCCCCCTCCTGGACTATACCAGGCCGCATGCCCTCAACAGGGGATTGTTGCACCTTGTCCCCATGTTGATGAGGACAAGGGCCTCTTCCCAACAACCCTGGCTGTTGGTTGTTGGGGTCTGCAGGCAGGGGCTTATTGAACTCTGGAAGCCCCCTTTAACAAGGGGGCCCCAGATCCCGGCCCCCCACCCTAAGTGAATGAGTATGGGGTACATTGTATCCCTACTCATTCACATAAAAGGAAAATGTCAAAAGTAAGCACACTACACAGGTTTTAAAGTATTTTATTAAATCAGCTCCGGCGTCTTCTCCCTCTCCGGCTCTTCTCACTTCTCATCATGGTGCGACTTCTATTCAAATCAATGGGCTTCCATTGGGAACCATTGATTTTGAATAGAGGCAGAGAAACGCCTGAGAGGCTTAACGTGGTGTATACAATGTAAAGCCACGTTTTATGAGCTTTTACCAGCGTCAGCGTCAAAACAGCTCTACCGCTGGAGCCTCAGAACGTGCTGGTCCTGTTTTTTTTTTACAGCTTAAAGACGCCTGTGCCACTTACATCTCAAAAACGTCTGTGTGTGTGTATGAGGCCTAATTCGTGCTCCAGCCAGCACAACCTTCTGTGCTACTAACAAAGAAGAGTGTAACCTGAGCTGGCCGGAGGTGTCCTCCGTGATCACACTCTGTCCTCACTGTGCCATGCTGCCTCCGCTCTCTCCACTGGGGGCACTACATCCTCTCCTCATTAGGCAGCAATGGAGAAAGCCACAAGCTGGTTTTAATAATTTGTCCGGTTTTGAGATTAACTCAAAGCCGGGCACATGCTTCAAATCTGGCACTGTCTGGGTCAAAACCGGATAGGTGGCAACCCTAGCTGTGGTAGGGATGAGCTTTTGATTCAAAGCAAACTCATGTTTAGTTCAAATATTTAGAATGTTTCAAAATGTTCAGAGTTGAGCCAAATGACCTAAATGTGTGTTTGGTTGAACTGAACTTCCAGCTGCAGGGGAAGTGAAAAATTTAGCAGTGGCTGTACTACCACTGCTAAATGGGACAATTTCTCAATCAAGATCAGATGTTAAGGAGCCAGCAGGCATTAGTGTCCTAACAACCAGTAAGTCATCCCCGGCCAGCTCATTCAGCTGTCTACTGGGAGTTCTGGCTGATTGCTGAATGTAAACAAATGGGAGGGGTAGTGGCTAACACGAACAGCTTTGAGTCTGGCATGATTCTAAGTGGGGGAACCCCACACAAAAAAAGAAAAGAAAACAAAGTGTGGGGTTCCCTCCAAAATCCATACCAAACCCGTATCCAAGCATGCAGCTTGGCTGACTGAGAAAAGATGGGGCAAGTGTGCAGCCCCCCTTTCTGGACCATACAATGCCACATGTTCTCAGCATTGTGTGTGTGTGTGTGTGTGGGGGGGGGGGGTACCTTGCAGTGGAATACTCCCCTGGCAAAACATCTTGTCCCCATATGAGCACAAGGGCCTTTTCCCCGCAACCCTGGTCTGATGTATGTAGGTGTCTAGTGTGGCCTGTAAGCTCCTTGTCAATCACAATGAATGACACCTGCCGAATACAAAAAAAAAAACGCAAAAACTTGCTGACATGTCCGATCCTGGTGACTGCAAAAGACAACTCCAGGGCCCTGCAATAGAATGTAAACAAAGGGGAGGGGATTCCCAAGTGATTCCACTGACCAATTATGTACATGATCATATTTGGTCAGTGGTATCATCTGAAATACCGGGTAATGTCAACGACCCCTTTGTCTACAGTGATCCCTTTGTTTATATCTCCACCTTTTCATTTAACTTCAGCTGTCAGCTAGGGAGCTATCATTTAGCAAGCAGTTATCAGGAGCATATTCTGTTTGCGTGTTTTTTCTTTTAGCGAGTTGAAGTGCGTCGTTATTTATAATTGACTAGTATCTGCATCGCTGGATGACTGATTGCTGATGGATTTGCATTATGGGACATTTTTTTAAAAAAATAAAGGACTTGTCAAAGTGTGTCTGTGTGTTTATTTACCTTTCTCTTCTTTTTGTGAATGATAGGGGTACTATGTACCCCTTACTCATTTATGTGAAGGGCAAATATTTGGCTGCCTCATTATTTTTAACAGGCTTCTAGATTCCAATAAACACTGGCCCAGGGTTGTGGGGAGGAGGTCCCTGTTTTCATCAACACGGGGACAAGACACTTTGCCAAAGGGGGGGGGGGTTGCCCTGGCATGCTACCCTCCCATGTTTAGGGCATGTGACCTGGTATGGCTTGGGTAGGGGGCACTCATCATCCCCCTTCTCTGGCCTGCAAGGATGTATGCCTAAATAAGTGTCTACTAAAGTAGGTTGTATGCATCAACTCCCCCCCCCCCATGCCCTGCCCCCCCAATGTTATTTAAAGTGTTACTAAACCCACAACAGTAAAATCAGTCTATATGCAGTAAAGCACGCTTGTTATACTCACTGTGGAACCTAAGGGGTTAATCCTCTGCATTGTATAAAACGGCTGTTTGATCCTGTCTTCTCTGATCCTCCCCTTCTCCCACAGTCTCCAAACCATCTACTCTTGGGAGATTGTGTGTGATCAGCATAGGGCCAATCAGCACTGTCCAGACAGAGGGTCCTGCCCCCTTATAGGACAGTCAGAGCAGAATGAAAACTCCTCCTACAAGCTTTACCAGACACTGACAGAAGTCACAAGACTGTTCTAACTGCTGACGAAAAATGGTATTTAGTAGTTTATATTTACTAAAACTATTACATTTCCATGTTCTGTGTACTGTAGGAGACCAGATATAGTGAATGCAGGGTCCTGGGTTTAGTAGCACTTTAATGTTTTTTTCCCTGCTTCCTGCTAAACAGAATTATTTAAAACTTTTTTTTTTGCTTTGGTACTTGTCCCCCAGGGCAGTGCCACCCATGCCCTTTGTTTTAAAATACCCTACCTGTCAGCCTAGAAAATGGGCACTACTGATTTCTAAGATTCGGCTCCCACTGAGTTCAGACTTGACATTTAAATCTCACCATCGTTTGTTGAATGTTCGCCAAACAAACCCAGGTACTGTACATTCAGCTTGTTACTAGGCTTTGGCAAGTGAACCAGACAGCAGGAAGTGTGGGTATTAGAAACAGAAGAGATGGACTATCATGAGATCCACTTAGTTTGCCCAGAATGGTTCAATTTAAAGCTGCATAGATGAGGTCCCTCTATTTCCAGAAAGGTTGTTGTGCTGACATATCCCTACATGTTTAAAGAACCTAACAAGTATTAAAGCCAACTCCAGACTAAACTATTTGTCAGATTTGTATTAACATGTCCTCAATGGAGAGAATTCACTTTATTTCAGGAGTCTGAAAGTTAAAAAGAAAAAAAAATTAACAGGCACACATAGAGCAGCATTTAGTATCTAACCTTGCTCAGTCTACTTAAAAAGGGTTTAATTGCTGTTGTGATCACAATAGAGAGATTTGCTTTCTCTTCATGTACTTGTAACAATGCTGTTACAGCTGAATAACTCAAAAAAGGGGCACATCTCAACAACCTCTCTCCTAGTAGAGATTGGATCCATCTGAATTAGTCAGCAGCAGAGAGCTTGTCCAGCAAGCTTGCAGGCAGTGGTATTAGAAAGCCCATCCCCTGAAAACTGGGACTCATGGCGGTACCCTGTACTGATTGTATAAAACAGGGGATATATAAAAAAAAAAAAAAAAAAATTACATCAAAATATCGGTAGTACTAGTAAATGAAACTCGTACTGAATACATTGCTGACTTCATTCTTAAAATGTTAGTTTATTGGCTGTTTCCGCCATCAATGCTTTTCCAGAAACTGACTTATCACAGGCATGCAGATGAGAAAAAGTGAGTAGTAAAGTGAGGGTAAAGTCAGAGCTTTTATTTGCATGTTTGTTCTGAGTTAATGACTCAAAAAATGCTGAAGACATTGGACCAAAATCTATTATATTTAAAAGCAGGGCACAACAAGGGCAGCCTACATACTCAAAAAATTCTTTAACTTGTGAACATTAAATAAAGGTATTAAATAAATTGAGCAAAAATCATTACACTGTGTGTCTTTGATGGTTGGATAATTAGGCAGTTGCACAAGGCCACAGGAGGATGTTGGTTTCTTGGTCCACCTTCCATGCACTTAGATTAGTTTTAGAAGTCTGAAATTAGGTGGGATTTAATATCCATATTCCACATGTTCTTTTGACTTCAATAGGCTAGTTCAGATTGGTTGACTGCAGACAGTTAATCTTGGCACATATGAAACTGGAACAGAACGTTATGTGGTCAATTACATAAGCAACACCAACCAGCCTGAAAAGTCTCAGTTACAAAATTCAGCTTTATATAATCAATGAGCATATTCATAATATATCTTAAATAATTAATTTTTGTGTGTCTTCTACATTAAATTATTAGTAATAGATGTTTCCATGCAAGAATGTAGCAGATTGATGACCCAATGCATGCAAGCGTTGCATAGGAGCAGAGAACAAATATAAAAGATAGGATGAAATGGGTGTGTGACATTCATTGGTAGTACAGTTCCATCTAGTGGAAGAACTGAACTACTACATTGTAATAGATAGTAATAGTCAGCAAATGCTTACATACAATTTATCTGGCACTTCATCTACTGCTATTATTAAACAGATTATTGAAGATAGCTCTTCTGATTATGACAAAACACATCAGGAACAATAAAAGCAAGCATTCTTTAATTAAAGTACTGTATAACTAAAAGCAAAACTTTTTTAGTTGTGGATAGAGTGCAGAGAGATGAGAAGGCTTGTCAGTTGTTATTACTGTCTGTGTCCCTGTTAGGGAGATTCATCTTCTCTATTTGTCCTGTTACCATTATCATTGAAAGTTAAAGAAAATCCCAAATTTTGGGCTGTCCCCAAAGAAGTAACAGAGGGGAAATCTTCTAATGGCGACACTAGTTCTGGTGACCTGGGGGTCCCCGAGGAATTCCTTTAATTTGCAAAGATTTCATCTCACTTCCTGTTTGGCTATGGGACCGGAAGTGAAGGGAAATCTCTCCAATGGGGTGATGGTGATAAAAAAAATCTGACAGGGGTTATAACCCCCTTTACTCTATCCAAAAATGAAAAAAAAGTTTTGCCTATAGTTTACTGTCTGCTAAAGCCTCCGGGCACATGGTCCTTGTAGCTGCTCCTATGCTACTGGGGTGTGGATGTAGTCAATTTTATAGGAACAACAGCGCAAAAACCTGCTCCAGAATTCTGTGTGTTTCACTTTGTAGCCCTGACTAGGTACAAGCATTATCCTGTAAAAACATAAAACTCACGTTTTCTTATAGGTTGATCAATTATATACACTACACTTCATTATAAACACTACTAGGGTGACCACATGTCCCGGATTGCCCGGGACAGTCCCGCAATTGGCAAGTCTGTCCTGGGTCCCGGGCCAAACTAATGTACCCTAAATAGGCCACCGTATCGCCGCTGCCTGGCTCACTGCCCGAACTGGTTGCTAGCTGCAGCCCACCTGGCGTCTAGCAACCAGTGATGTCACAAGGAGGAGAGCGAGGCCGAGGTCCCAGCATTCAGAGCGGAGGAGGATTTGACTTCCTCCACGCCTACTGCTTAACTCCACCCACCTCTTCCCTGTATCTTCTCCATAGGTGTGCACAGCCTATTGCATTAGGGTGTGCACCACAAAGTGTAAACAAACATGAGTGCCTGTGTGTGTGTGTGTATATGCCTTGGAATGTCTACTTTCCAAGAAGGGGTACTTTGGGGGTGGTATTTGTACTTTCCTGCCTTGTTAGGGTTTCAGGAAATGAGATAGGCCGTCAATACATCAGGTGTGATCAATATTCAGTGATTGGCACCATAGCTTGTATAATTTACACAAGGACCAAATAATATACACTAATTTGTTTGTTTTTTTACCAAAGAAATGTAGCAGTATCATTTTTGGCCAAAATTTATGAAGAAAAATTACTAATTTGCAAAATTTTATAACAGAAACGAAGAAAAAATCATTATTTTACAAAATTTTCGGTCTTTTTTTTATTATAGCACAAAATATAAAAAACCCAGCGGTGATTAAATACCACCAAAAGAAAGCTCTATTTGTGTGAAAGAAAGGACGCAAATTTCATATAGGTACAGTGTTGCATGACTGAGTAATTGTCATTCAAAGTGTGAGAGCGCTGAAAGCTGAAAATTGGTCTGGTTGTTAAGGGGTTTAAGTGCCCAGTGGTCAAGTGGTTAAGAGATCCATTTCCACCCAGGAAAAAGAGAGAAGATGCTCTGAGAACATGTGTCTATATTGTGGGGATTCTGGGCATTGCACAGTTAATTGTCCCAACAAAGTTAAAAGAGCAATTGCTGCGGCTGATGCTATAGTGCCTGAACAAATACATTCCATTACCCAGTCTATCTCCCCATTAATCCACAAAAAATCAAATTTAATTCTTTATTGTCGTATTTTGTGATCCCTATCAAACTTAACACTGAGGGGCATGAAATTCCTTGCTCTTCTATGCTGGAGTCCGGGGCAGGGGGGAACTTTATGAACATAGAGTTCACCCAAAGCAATAATATTCAAACAAGAAATAAATCTGTACCTATTTATATGGAGAATGTTGATGGTTCATCTTTATCGTCAGGACCTGTTAGCCATGAAATGGTTCCTCTGGTACTCCAATTTGAGGCTGACCATTGCTTCCAGCTGATTATTTCACCCACATTTCCTGTTATCCTCGGCATTCCTTGGTTTTCTATTCACAATCCCTGCATCAATTGGGGAACACGGACTATAAATTTTGCATCCCCCTATTGCGAGGAACATTGTAGAGAAACTCTTAAAAAATGTCTCCACTGATCAAGGAATCACAAGTTGATGTGGTAACTATCCAGTCATATGACAACTTGCCAATACCAAGAGTTCTGGGATGTCTGTGGTAAGAAGAATGCCAATCAAGTACTGCCTCTTTGCTCATATGTGTGTCCCCATTAAGCTGCTCCCAGGGGCTATAATACCCTTTGGTCACCTTTTCAATCTGTCAGAACCTGAATTAAAGGTGCTCAGGGAGTGGCTTAATGAGAGTTTAGAGAAGGGCTTTATCAGTCACTCAACATCTCCTGCAGGAGCAGCCCTGTTCTTTGTTGTAAAGAAATACTCCTCCTTGCGCCCATGCATTGATTACAGGGAATTGAATAAGGTCACTATTAAAAACCTTTATCCACTACCCTTGATTTATAATATGTGGGAAAGACTCTGTTTTGCTAAAATCGTTACAAAACTAGTCATATAACCTTGTCCATGTTTGTCAAGGAGATGAATGAAAAACTGCCTTTAGAACCAGATATGGGCTTTTCGAGTCCTTAGTTATGCCTTTTGGCTTTTGTAACTCCCCTGCAACTTTCCAGCACTTCATCAACAATGCCTTTCGAGATCTGTTGGACCAGTTTGTGATTGCCTATCTGAATGATATTCTCATCTTTTCCAATAACCTGGAGGATAATCACAAGCATGTTTGCACTGTCTTTGAAAGATTAAGGAATAATTGACTTTACATCAAACTGCAGAAATGTGATTTTGAATGAACCAAGATCAATTTCCTGGGGTATATTATTTCTCCAGAAGGGGTGAGCATGGATCCAGAGAAGATCAAAGCAGTGGTAGATTGGCTTGCCCCTAAAAACATTAAGGAAATACAACAATTTGTTAGGTTTGCCAACTTCTACAAAAAATTCATAAGAAAATTCTCTAAGGTGATAGCACCAATCACACAGCTGACAAAGAAAGGGATGCCCTTTGTGTGGTCACCTGAGGTACAGACTGCTTTTAGTGAGCTCTTTTTACTTCTGCACCAGTATTGGTTCATCCCGACTCTGAACTACCTTTTATCGTGGAAGTGGATGCTTCAGTCTCTGCCGTGGGAGCTATCCTTTCTCAGTGAAGCGGGTAAAAGATGCAGCTTCAGCTTTATCCTTGTGCTTCTCTCGTTTAATGTATTGAAACAGATGGAATTATAACGTTGGGTATAAAGAGTTGCTGGCAATTAAGGAAGTCTTTTCTGAATGGAGGCATCTACTGGAAGGAGCTAATCATCCTGTAACTGTTCTTGCGGATCATAAAAAATTGTTCTTCCAAGACATTGTCTTCTAGACAAGCACGTTGGTCCCTATTCTTTTCCAGATTCAATTTTATTATCTTGTATCGACCTGGATCGAGGTATGGCAAGGCCGATGCCCTATCAAGGATGTTATTTGGGCCTCTCCAGGAAGGTGAATCTAAATAAACAATCCTACCTCAAACGAACTTCCTAGGGGCCACAAGTTCCAAGGCATTCTCGAGTCTCCTCAAAGAGGGCTAATGAGAATGAACCACTTCTCAATCATCCTCCTAAGGACATTAACCTTGAATACAAGGCTGGCTTTTGGACTCAAGCACATTGTCTCTATGTACCTAAATATGCTTGGGTTGAAGTCCTAAGGATAGTTCGTGACTCTATACTTGCAGGGCATTTTTGGGATTTCTAAGACAGAAAAACTTTTGTCACGTTCCTTTTGGTGGCCTTGTTACAAGAGAGATGTCAAAAGCTATGTGGCCTTGTGCCTGACTTGTGCACGCAATAAGAAAGCTTCTCCTTTGGGGCTGCTCCAGCCACTCCCTGTTCTTTCAAAACTGTGGGGATCAGTATCTATGGACTTTGTGGTTAATTTACCTCCCTCAAAGGAAATGACCACCATCTTGGTAGTTGTCGACGTCTCACTAAGATGGTTCATTTTATACCAGTCAAGGGGGTATCTTCTGCTTAACAAACCGAGGAGTCGATGGCTTGAGAAATCATTAAACTACATGGAATTCCTGATCATGTGGTGTCTGACAGAAGAATGCCTCAAGATTTTGGAAAAGCTTTTTTTCAGCCTTAGGTGTAATTATTAACCTGTCCTATGCTTTTCATCCTTAGTCTGATTTGTAGGGTGTTTGGTGGGATGTTTGCCCACCGAACACCCCACAATGCACTGTGAGCTGCACAGTGCATTCTAGGGCCTCTAATTGGATGAAGCAATGCACCTGACCACTGGTCAGGTGCAAGGCTTTGCCCAATCAGGGCACAGAGCACAGTCAGAGCCATGATTGGACAAAGTCATGATGACTTTACCCAATCATGGCTCAGTGCTCATAGTCCCACCCCACACTATATAAGGTTCCTTCCAATGTAAACCTTTTTCAGTGTGTTATTGAAGTGGAGATAGATAGAGCAGGGCTCTGTTTGCTACTAGCGAGTTAGTGTGTTATTGTGACTCTGAGTGTAGAGTGTCAGTGTAGTGTTAGTGAAGCATTACATACCATACAGCATTACATAACAATTAGTGATGTATCCAGTGCTGTAAATCCCCTTTTTTTTGATTGCTGCATTTTTTTTTGTTTTGTCTCGTGCCTGCCCCCCTTTATTTAAATTGTCAGCTGCAGTTTTTCTGACTGTGACGCTGCTGTTCCTCCTTTTTTATTTTTTTCATAGTTTTCACATTTCTGTCACCGGCAGTCATTAATTTATAGGGCACCAAACACCACTTTTCATTGAATAAAGTGCATCCAATTACATATTTCCCAGTATCTCTTAAATTTGGGTAATATGCCCCCCATCATGTCTGGGAGGCCAGCAAGGAGAGGGAGACATTCCCATGCCACTATGAGGGAGTCAGCAGCGTCTGGGTCCACAGGCAAAGGTGGACGTGGCGCGTGCTCTGTCAGGGTATGTTTGTCTCTGTTTTGTGATGATGCCCATACTATCCAGCCACAGCATGCAGAGGAGGTGGTCGACTGGCTTACTAAACCATTCTCATCCCCCTCAACCTCTATGACCCAAGCTGAGACTAGTGCGCAGTCCACCGCAGCTGCCAGAGCGGCTTACTTTTCCTCCTTGTCCACAGCTACTCCTGCCATAGCCTCAGTATCATGCATGGAGGAGTCAGCTAAATTATTTTAACACAGCGTCAACCACCTGCTTCTTGATGATGCACAGACATTACTTGATTCTGATGTTGGTTCTGAGGTTGAGGAAGGGAGTAACATGAGCCTACAGAGAGGGGAGAACACTGATAAACAACAAATTGGCAGTCATGTTTTCCCAGCTGCAGCGTATTGCCAAGTTGGCTCCAGTGATGATGAGGATGGAGGGGATGATGATGATCATGAGGTCACTGACTTTATCTAAAAAAACTGTTAATCTTGGCCAGAGTGTGCTATAACTTGACTTCTTTGCATAAGGCTTGCTCACTGTAGTGCAAAAATTTGAAGGAAGGAATTTTTCATTTTTATTGTTTCACTTTAACCACTTCAATGCAGGGCACTTTCCCCACTTCCTGCCCGGACCAATTTTCAGCTTTCAGCGCTGTTGCATTATGAACGACAATTGCGCGGTCATGCAACACTGTACCCAAACAAAATATTTATCACCCCCCCACAAATAGAGCTTTCTTTTAGTGGTATTTGATCACCACAGGGGTTTTTATTTTTTGCGCTACAAATAAAAAAGCCTGAAAATTTTGAAAAAATGTTTATCTTTGTTTCTGTTACAAAGCTTTGTAAATAAGTATGTTTCCTCCTTCACTGATAGGCACTAATGAGGCTGCACTGATGGACACTGATGAGGCAATACTGATTGGCACTGATGGGCACCGATGATGAGGCACTTATATGCAGCACTGATGGGCACTGATAGGCGGCACTGATTAGCAGCGCTGACAGGCACTTCTAGGTGGCACTGATATGCAGCACTGATGGGCACTGATAGGTGGCACTGATGGGCAGCACTGATGGGCACTGATAGATGGCACTGATAGGTGGCACTGATGGGCACTGAGAGGTGGTACTGGTGGGCACTGATAGGCGGCACTGATAGATGGCACTGTTAGGCAGCACTGATCAGGAGGCACTGGCAGGCATCACTGATGCCATCCCTATTGGGCTTTGATTCGCATACCTGGTGGTCCTGGTTGGGCATTCCTGGTGGCCTTGGGTGGGCATCCCTGGTGATCCTGGGTGGGCATCCTTGGTGATCTTGGTTGGGCATCCCTGGTGGTCCTGGGTGGGCACCTTTAGGGGGGGCTGCACTGATAATCAATCAATCAGACCTCCCCCATCAGGAGATCAACCGATTGGCTATGCTCTATTCGCGTCTGTCAGTGCGAGTGGAGGAAAAGCCGATAAATGGCTCTTCTTATTTACACTGTGATCAGCTGTGATTGGACACAGCTGATCACATGGTAAAGAGCCTACATCAGAGGCTATTTACCAAGGTCAGAGATGTGGTGTGGCAGACTGCCACACCACCAATCAATCGCCATGCAGCCCGCACTCTTGGGCACGCGCTGGCTTGTTATCCTGCTGGACGTCATATGACGCCCAGTCAGGATAACTGAACCACTTCCCAGCCGTCATTCTGCATATGGCAGGCAGGAAGTGGTTAAGCATCATTAAAATCACTGCTCCTTTGAAAACAATCTTTTTAAAAAAAAAAAAATTGCAGTGATACATGTCCCCCAGAGCAGTACCCAGCCCCCCATACCCTTTTTATGGCCAATGACTAGCATATAAGCCTTCAAAATGGGCACTTTTGATTTATCAAGTTCAGGTCCCATAAGATTCAATGGGGTGGCTGAGGTATAATTAAACAGACAGCTAACTCTCCTCCCTTACCAACTCATTGAGGCAGGCGTAAGGTCCTTCTTTCAACCTTTATTGCAGGGAAATTAGAGTAAGACTAAAACATTAAGGAAATGACATACAATCTGTATATACAATATATAAAATATACAGTCCTGACACACTAGTCTAACTAGGGAAAGGGTTTTTAAACATACCGGCGATGTTTCCGTAAGGCTGACAACAGATTTGCAGCTGAAGGTGTGGAGTCCTCTGGAACTGATGCATGGATGAGAATAAGACAGCTATTGGGGGCTGTCTCTAAGACCTCAAGGTTCAGTCATTTGAATGATGGGAAAACTATGGTTTCTTTCAAGCAACAAACTCACTAACTGCAATAAATTATTTACAGATAGTGAGTATGCAAAGGGGCCACTAGATGGCGACATTACAATCCACTTCACATACCATTTAACATATTCAACAATTAACAAGAGAATATAAGAAACACTTGCTGAAGGCATGGCAATCCCCGCCTGGTATCCATGGATACCAACTATGATGGTCCTTCTGTGGAGAGTAGTAAAATTAGTTCAGACACAGGTCTGAGGAAAATTTTAGGCTCATGTTGCCTAATGAACTTAACCTCAACGTTCCTGACTTTCCCATCTTCGCTTGGAAACAGTTGGGTTATCAGATCCAAGGGCCATTTGTTTCTCCTCGACTGAGAGTCTTTCATGAGAAGAAAGGTGCCAGGTTCCAAGTGTTTGCTGCCTTCAAAGGGATCAACTTTCTTTAGAGGATAGTCTTTTAGAACATTCTTGTGATTTTGAAGGCATTCCAGTGTCAGTGCATAAGTCTCTTGTTTTACAGAATGGATGATAACATTTTTTGCCTGTGTGAGCTCATCGACTGTGTATGCCCTGCAACAATAATGTCAACCTTTGCAATGTCCCAATCCTGTAGGTGTGGCTTTAAAAGATTGGGGAATGTGAATTAAGCAGGTGATAGCTCTATGTATAGACTTCCAAGTGGAGAATCTATGAAAGCGCTTGGATCCCAACAATTTGTTAGAAACTGTTGTATGTAGTGCGGAAACCTGAGGGCAGATTTCTCCCTCAGATTCAGGCTCCAACGGTACATATGTGTCTTTTTCAGGAGTGCCAAGTGCTGGTTTGTACAGGAAGGGTGGTCCTGTGAGCCATGTAGTATTTCTAAGGTGGGATGGTGGCACAGCCCTTGTAGCATGATCTGCTGGGTTATGATCAGTTGATACATAATGCCACTGGGTAGGCTGCATAGACTTTCTGATCCTCGGGACTCTGTTATGTACATAGACATAGAATCTCCTGCTTTCATTGTAAATGTAGCCCAGCACTACCTTGCTGTCTGTATAAAACTCTGCGTCCTCAAAGTTCTAATCTTGGAATGGTGGTCTCAGGACATGGTGCTAGCTTGGCCTTACCCATTACAAATCCAATATGGACTTGATCTTTGACGTCCACTGACAGGTAGGCTACTGCAGCTATTGCTTTTACTGAAGCATCACAGAATACACATAGCTTTCAGGACTGAACTTCAGCAGGGAAAATGTGAGCATATGGCCTATGTATGTGTAAGTTAAATAATGCCTTTAAATAATCTCTCCATGTTACCCATCATGTCTTTCTCAGGAGGAAGTGGAGAGTCCCAGTCACATGTTTCTGCAGTAAGCTTTATGAGTAGAATCTTACCTTTGACCGGCACTGGTGCTGCAAACCCGAGTGGGTCATACAGACTGTTTATAGTAGACAAAACACCTTGCCATGTGAAAGGCCTTTGCTCCTGGTCGACCTGGAAGGTGAGGGTGTCAGAGTCCTAGGCTGCTCTACATGGGTATCGAGTCTGTAGCCAAGTCTAGGTCTTTGAAATCACTGGCGTGATCTTGAGAGGGGGAGGCACCCATAACAGCCTTGCTGTTTGAAGCCTAAAGCCTCATACACACGGTGCGAAGGTTGTACAACCAAACGTCCAACTTTGGACCAAGTTGGATGTTGGCTGTTGTGTCTCGTGTACTGACATGCACTAAGCAATCGTACAACCAAGCCTAACGTAGTGACGTGTTATGAGCGTATAACGAGCAAGTTCAGGTGCATGTAATTTGTGATTTGTGAATTAGGAACATAGGTTTCCCAGAATGGACACTTCTGAGCATGCCTGTTTTGCACATACAACTTTGTTGGACCAACTTCTCTGTACACACGGTACAACAGTTGTACAACCGCTTGTTGTACAAACAAAATTTTCTAGTCTGCTCATCCAACTTCTGTTGTACAACCGTTGTATGATGGCTGTTATAATCACGGGTACTAACAGTCAGATGATCGTATAACAAGCTGGTTGTACGACCGTTGTTGTACAACCGTTGTACTGCGTGTACGGGGCTTAAGGTTTGAACAGGCAAGCGTGCTTTGGGTCCTCTTAAGCAGACTGATTGCAACCTCAGGTGATGGAAGTGATTTCAGGCCATCATCTACATACAGTTCTGCTCATAAGTTTGCATACCCTGGCAGAATTTATGATTTCTTGGCCATTTTTCAAAGAATATGAATGAGAACATACAAACACATCTTTCACTCATGGTTAGTGTTTGGCTAAAGCCATTTATTATCAATCAACCGTGTTTACACTTTTTAAATCATAATGACAACAGAAACTACCCAAATGACCCTGATCAAAAGTTTACATACCCTGGTGATTTTGGCCTGATAACATGCACACAAGTTGACACAAAGGGGTTTAAATGGCCATTGAAGGTAACCATCCTCACCTGTGATCTGTTTGCTTGTAATTAGTGTGTGTATAAAAGGTCAATGAGTTTCTGGACTCCTGACAGACCCTTGCATCTTTCATCCAGTGCTGCATTGACGTTTCAGGATTCTGAGTCATGGGGAAAGCAAAAGAAGTGTCAAAGGATTTGCTGGAAAAGGTAGTTGAACTGTATAAAACAGGAAATGGATCTAAAAAGATATCCAAGGAATTGAGAATGCCAATCAGCAGTGTTCAAACTCTAATCAAGAAGTGGAAAATGAGGGGATCTGTTGAAACCAAACCACGGTCAGGTAGACCAACTAAAATTTCAGCCACAACTGCCAGGAAAATAGTTTGGGATGCAAATTAAAACCCACAAATAACTTCAGGACTCTCTGAAAGCATGTGATGTGGCTGTTTCAAGATGCACAATAAGGAGGCACTTGAAGAAAGATGGGCTGCATGGTCGAGTCACCAGAAGAAAGCCATTACTACGCAACTGCCACAAAGTTTCCCACTTACAATATGCCAAACAGCACAGAGACAAGCCTCAGTCCTTCTGACACTAAGTCATTTGGAGTGATGAGACCAAAATTGAGTTTTTTGGCCACAACCATAAACTCTACATTTGGAGAGGAGTCAACAAGGTCTGTGAAACACGGAGGTGGATCGCTGATGTTTTGGGGATGTGTGAGCTACAAAGGCACAGGGATTTTGGTCAAAATTGATGGCAAGATGAATGCAGTCCATTATCAAAAAATACTGGAGGAGCATTTGCATTCATCAGCCAGGAAGCTGCGCATGGGACGTACTTGGACATTCCAACATGACAATGATCCAAAACATAAGGCCAAGTCAATCTGTGATTGGCTACCTCAGAATAAATAGAAGGTTCTGGAGTGGCCATCTCATTCTCCTGACCTCAATATCATTGAGCCACTGTGGGGAGATCTCAAATGTGCAGTTCATGCAAGACAGCCCAAGAATTTGCAGGAACTGGAGGCTTTTTGCCAAGAGGAATGGGCAGCTTTACCATCTGAGAAGATAAAGAGGCTCATCCACAAATACCACAAAAAACTTCAAGAGGTTATTGATGTTAAAGGGGCAATACATGGTATTAAGAACTGGGGTATGTAAACTTTTGATCAGGGTCATTTGGGTAGTTTCTGCTGTCATGAGTTAAAAAGAGTAAAAACAGATGATTGATAATAAATGGCTTCAGTCAAACACTAACCGTGAGTGAAAGAAATGTTTTTGTGTTCTCATTCATATTCTCTGAAAAATGGCCAAGAAATCATTCTGCCAGGGTATGTAAACTTATGAGCACAACTGTAAAAGTCTCTCTCAATGAACTGTCTAACATCTTGCCCATAGTCCTTTTCACCTTCTTGAGCAGATAGCTTAAGTCCATAGATAGCAATAGCAGGGGATGGGCTGTTGCCAAAAATGTGCACTTTTGTGCGGTATTCTACAGGGTGGGCCATTTATATGGATACACCTTAATAAAATGGGAATGGTTGGTGATATTAACGTCCTGTTTGTGGCACATTAGTATATGTGAGGGGGGAAACTTTTCAAGATGGGTGGTGACCATGGCGGCCATTTTGAATTGGGCCATTTTGAATCCAACTTTTGTTTTTTCAATAGGAAGAGGGTCATGTGACACATCAAACTTATTGGGAATTCCACAAGAAAAACAATGATGTGTTTGGTTTTAACGTACCTTTATTCTTTCATGTGTTATTTACAAGTTTCTGACCACTTATAAAATGTGTTCAATGTGCTGCCCATTGTGTTGGATTGTCAATGCAACCCTCTTCTCCCACTCTTCACACACTGATAGCAACACCGCAGGAGAAATGCTAGCACAGGCTTCCAGTATCCGTAGTTTCAGGTGCTGCACATCTCGTATGTTCACAGCATAGACAACTGCCTTCAGATGACCCCAAAGATAAAAGTCTAAGGGGGTCAGATCGGGAGACCTTGGAGGCCATTCAACTGGCCCACGACGACCAATCCACTTTCCAGGAAACTGTTCATCTAGGAATGCTTGGACCTGACACCCATAATGTGCCACAAACAGGAAGTTAATATCACCAACCATTCCCATTTTATTAAGGTGTATCCATATAAATGGCCCACCCTGTATAATGTCTTTAGTGGGTTCGTTATCCCTATGCCAGAAGAATCTCAGAAAGTTCCTGTGTTTTTCCTTGACTTGAAAACTGTGAAACATTTGTTGTATGTCAGCATCTATGGCGATGGCTTCCTTGCGGAATCTGATGAGAATGCCAAGAAGTGTGTTGTTGAGATCTGGTCCTTTTAAGAGGATGTTGTTGAGAGAAATTCCCTCATACTGGGAGCTGGAGTCGAATACTACTCGTATTTTCCCTGGCTTCTTGGGTTGGTAAACACTGAGGATAGGTAGGTACCAGCACTCTTCTTTCTCTTCCAGAGGTGGGGCCACCTCTGCATGGCTGTCTTCAAACATCTTACTCATGAAGGAGAATAAATGCTCTTTCATTTCTCGTTTCCTTTGAAAACTGTGCCAGAGAGAAGAAAAGCATTTTAGAGCCTGTGTTCTGTTGTTGGGAAGATAGGGTCTCTATGTTTTGAAAGGCAGGGGTGCTACCCAGCTGTTTGAGTCATTGTTGTAGAATCCCTGTTCCATTATCTCCAAGAAGATATGATCTTCAATAGATAGGGCAATTTTGTGGTATTAATTTGTCTTTTGGAAAACTGAGCCCAACTGATCTTTGTTTTTATCACTGGGAAATTTGCTAGTGTAAGGTTGGAATGTATGACACTAGCAGGCTTCTCTTTTATGAGGAATCTGTTGGGATAAGGTTGGAGAAGGGATGGATGCCCACTTTCTAATGTCTTTGTAAAAAGAGAGCTCACGCTTGTTGGTTTGTGAGCCGTTCCTAGCCAGGCACCACCTATAATGACCCATCCTAGGTCCAGCTTCTGAGCGTAAGCGGAGTTGTGGGGGCCATTGATTTGTTTTCTCACCTTGTGAACTCGGATGATATCACTCCCTAGCAGGAGCGCTATCTGAGCCTGGGGATCAACCGCAGGGATGAGATGTGCTATGCTCTTCAGATGTCTGTGGTGAAATGCCACCTCAGATGTAGGGATCTCCCCTTTGTCAGTTTGGAACTGATTGCACTCAATTAAGGTTGGCAGAGACAGGGATGTTTGGCCATCAATGGATTTGATTTGGTAACCAACGGCCTTTCTCACAAATTCTTCACTCATGCCTGTACAAGTTTTGAGTGATTATGAAGAGCTAGCTCCCTCGATTTTAAAGGTGCCCAAGAAGGCTGAGCTAGCAAGTGATCTGTTGCTTTAATCGTCCAAGATTGCATAAAGCTTTACTGCTTTTTGTCTGTGACCTATGGAGTAAACTGTGACAAGAGAAATCTTGGAGCAGGATTTGCCAGAGAGACCTTCTCCGCAGGCTTGGGTGCACTGGGGTGTCACTACAGGAGGTACTGTGTTTAGATGCTCCCCTCCATGCTCTTCAGCCTGGTTTGAGGAGGTAAGAGTCCATGGCACTGGCGCTGGATGTAGAGCCATATTGTGCTCTGTGCTGTCACACTCTGAACAGTTTATGCTCACTTTGCAGTTCTTTGCAAGATGCACAGCACCTGAAGCAAATTCTATTTTCTTTGAGAAAGGTTTTGCGATCTTGGAGAATTTTTTCTCTGAAACCTCTGCATTTTTGCAATGGGTGGGACTTCTTGTGACAGGGACACTCTCTGCTTGAGTTCTCTGTTGGTGATATGCTTGTTTTGTGTACTGCAACAGATAGGTCTTTGAAGTTGCGAGTTGAAGTAGACTTACCTGTCCTAGGGTAAGTAGAGTCAGATGATGAGAATTCAAAACTGGGGTAATTTTTAATCTTTGCTTGTTGGCGAACAAAGTCCACAAAGAAAGAGAATGGTGGGAAAGGAACATTATGCTCTTGCTTGTATTTGGAGCCTCATGTAACCAACATTTCTTGAAGGCTGTAAGGCAGTTTTTGCACTATGGGGTTAACACCATGGGCTGTATTTAGAAAGCAAGGCCTGGCAAATCTCCTTCTGCCTTGGCTACTTGGAGCTCTGTCACCAAGTCCCTTAACTCTCTCAGCTTCTGGAAACCTTTGCTAGGAATCTTAGGGAAGTCCTCTATTCTTTTAAAGAGTGAATTTTCTATGACTTCTGGGGAACCGTAACACTCCTCAATTCTCTCCCATATCATGCTCAGTCCTCTGCTTGGGTAGTTCACATTGATGTCTCTTATTCTTCTTACATGCTTTCCTGACTCATCCCCCAGCAATTTGATGAAGAGATCAGCCTCCTCACTTGCAGATAGATCAAGATCTTTTATTGTATTTCTGAAGGACGATCACCATGCTCTATAGCCTTCAGGTCTATCATTAAACCTTGTGAGTCCTTTTGCCAACAGCTGACGCCATGCGAAGAACTTGAGGAAGTCCAGCATACCTTGATATTTGTGTGAGTAGTCTGGAGGTGATCTGATGTGCGGGGAACTTGGTGGGTATTTGTGGTCGTCAGAAATGCTGTTGCTGTGATTTCTACCCTGCGACCCTTCCTTTCTGAAGTGGGTGACTGTATCATATGGATTTGATAGCTTGGACGCAGGTTGCACTGAAGGCTGACTGAGTATGGGATTGTTTTCTTGTTTAATGTAGGGTATGTAGACAGCAGGAGTTGACTCTGCTCTTGGAGCTGAATGCAGGCAGTCATCTGGCTTGGCATGTTGCAGCACATAGTCTGAAGTACATTATGAATTGTCATGATGATCAGATTTAATCTCAAGTATGTTGCCTAGTCTCTCACTGGTGAGGTTGGCAAGTTCCTCTAAGATGTCTGCCTCAGCTACTGCTGCCGCTACTTCCTTCTCTACAGCCAGTTTCTCTAACACAACTTCTATGCATAGCTTCTCTAATTTCATTTGCATCTCTTTTTCTACAAAGGCAGCCTTTACTTTTGCAGCTTCTGCTTTTGCGTGGGCAATAGCGACCAAGTCGCTGCTCATTGACCTCTTTGAGCTCCTGGAGCTAACGGAGACTTGAGACCTTGTCTCTAAGGGCTCTAACTTTTTCTCTGACATGATGTCTTGCAATGTGGAAGCCTGGTAAAGGCTGTTGTTTCACTGGCCTTCTGTGTGTAAGGCTATTTGGAGCCACTGTTTTGCTGGCTTTCTATGTGCAAGCCTGTTTGGAACTGCCGTTTTACTGTTCTGTCCTCACTACATGTGGCTGAGGTATAGCTAGACAGACAGCTAACTCTCCTCCCTTAACAACTCATTGAGGCAGGCGTAAGGTCCTTCTTTCAACCTTTATTGCAGGGAAATTAGAGTAAACCTAAAACATAAAGGAAATGACATACAATCTGTATATACAATATATAAAATATACAGTCCTGACACACTAGTCTAACTAGGGAAAGGGTTTTTAAACATACCTGCGATGTTTCCGTAAGGCTGACAACAGATTTGCAGCTGAAGGTGTGGAGTCCTCTGGAGATGATGCATGGATGCGAATAAGATTAATTAATTGGAATGATGGGAAAACGATGGTGGCTCTCAAGCAACAAACTGACTAACTGCAGTAAATTATTTACAGATAGTGAGTATGCAAAGGGGCCACTAGATGGCAACATTACAATCCACTTCACATACCATTTAACATATTCAACAATTAACAAGAGAATATAAGAAACACTTGCTGACGGCATGACAACTACACATGTGTGCTTTTATAATCCTTTGCTACACAAGTAGGGGTTGAACCAAAAATGAGAAAATCATTATAATTAAGTATGAACTTTAAGAAGGAACTGAACTATGGAAGCTTTGACATAAATACGCAGGCAGTGGGCAAAGGACCAGTCATCAGTATTGTCTGTGGTCTCCCTACATGTGATCTGTTCCCCATTACTGACTTACCATACCTTTTTTCTGCACTGTGTCCCTGTGTGGAGATGGTTATGTTGGTAGAGAAAGCACTTTGCTTCCTTATGTAAGAGACCCAAGTAAGGAGAAGGGTGAACAAAAGTGACATCACCGAATCTTACCAGGAAGTCAATGCAACAGGGAAACACCGCTCTGACTACACAGCTGAGAGTAAGTAAATGATGATACTCCTTCCCAGGTGCTCAGACTCACGGGAGTCTTCCAATCTCCCAGAGAAAAGTTACTGAAATCCAAAAATTTTGAGTCGGCACTCCGGGGAGTGCCAACTCATAATTGTTGGATTTCTTACCAGGAAGTGCACAGCTATATTTTTTAAGAAGATATCAAGATGAGGGGTTTCACTTTATTCAACTTTACACTCTGTCAACTCTATGCACAGCAGCACATTGTGATGCATTATAGAGCGTCACTTCGGAAAAATGCACCATGTCCTACTTTTTAGCTTTTTAGCAAACACCAATGCAGCCCATTGGTAAAAACAAAAGTAATAGGACATAAGGAAACATGCCTTGGGACCCTCTCTTTCTAACTGATTCTCTGCAGTGTTTCTATTTTTGGATCTTCTGCTCCTGAAGAAGCTGAAAGTACATGAAACATGTTGAGCTTATGTGAATGGATAGTGATACCCCTCTGAACTATGTGTTACAAGATTACTTTGTCTGTACCAACGATACTGTGTTACTGTAAGGGATCCCATCCTAATCGACATAGGGTGCAAGATATGTTACTACCTTATTCTTTCAATCTTTTGTTTTTAACAATGCATTAAAGAGGAAGTAAACCCTGATGGGTGTTACTTCCTCTCTAGTTCCCTGCAGAATAAAAGCATAATGGGCTAGTATGCATCACATATTAGCCCATTATGTGACACTTAACTGCAATCAAAGCCTACGCTGTCCCCTGGGGAGGCCGCGTCCATGTTCGCCCCTCTTCCTTCCGCGGCCTCTGGCTCTGTGACTGGCCGGAGCCATGTGACGTCACTCCCGCGCATGTGCTTGGGAGCCACCAGTCACAGCACAGTGCTAGTGAAGAAAAGGCACGGCAGGCCGTTTCTTCACTCCGCATTCGTATACAGTGAATATCTCCTAAACCGTGCAGGTTTAGGAGATATTCACGGAACCTACAGGTAAGCCTTATTATAGGCTTACCTGTAGGTTAAAGTGGTTGTAAAGGGTTTACAACCAGGTTGATAAAGATTTTGTAATTTTATATAAAACAGTTTGTATTGTAGTGCCCATAAAGTCCATGGATCACGGTCCAAATCAGTGGCGGCTGGTGTTTTTTTCTTTTGGGGGGCAGCAAACAGCTCCCGCCCGGGAGGGCAGTTGGGAAATCAAAGCCTCACACTTTCCCCATCAAGAAAGTGAACAGATGGGCGGGCAGAAGTGTCCGGTGAGCAGCAGCTTTCCTTCTCCTCCTGTGATGTGGATCATGGCGACTTTTGACGTGCATCCTGCTCCTCCTCCTCCAAGGCATCCAATAGGATCGCCTGACCTTTCAGCCAATCGGGAAATGGGTAACAGAGCCACGCTTCCTGATTGGCAGAGAGGCAATTCAGTGTTAGAAAAGCGAATGTTCATTTGCTTTTCTAACACAAGTGAGTGGGCTCCAAGCGCAATGCTCTGCGCTCCGAGTCCACTCTATTTTGAAGCCTATTAGAGCCTATGGCTCTATCCAGGTGCTTCAAAAAAACACCCCCGCCACTCAGGGCCATCTTAATGAATGGGCACCCCTGGGCACAGCCCAGGGGCCCCAGGTGCATGGGAGCCCCATGAAAATCTTGCATAACATCATACTTGCCAACTGTCCCAGATTTCCCGGTACAGTCACTCTTTTTACTAAGCTGTCCAAGGACAGCATCCTGGAACCCATACTGTGCCCTCCTAAACCCAGTATTGTGCTCTCCTGACCCCCCCCCCCATACTGTGTCCTTTTGCCCCCCCACCCCAGTATTGTGCCCTTGTTTTGATATTAGTCTTTGATTTATGGCATGTTCTCTTATTGTTTAAAATCAGTTTTTATTGAAAGTACTAATAAATATGTTTATTTATATCAACTATTCATACTTTAATTCTTGAGAGTAGGCGCATAAATTGGGACAGCCTGCTAAGGGCCCCAGAGTATTACTTTACCCAGGGGCCCATGATGCTGTTAAGACGGCCCTGCCGCCACTGTAATTCAGGCGCCCGGTATCCTGAAAGGGGCCGGACGCATGAATAGGGGGTGGCCACCACGGCCGTGGATAGATTCATGCTATGCATGAATCTATACATTTATCACATAGGGGTTGGCATGGATAGAGGGGGCGGCACCCCTGGAATATTTTTATGTAATTACACAATTGAATTAGGGTATAGAACTTGTTTAAATTTACATATATGAGTCTCCACGGCGCCAAAGTGTTTTTACGTTTAATTTAGTTTAAATTTAGTATAGCACTGCAGAACATGAATCAGGAACTGTGTATATAATGAGCAAATTTTGCTGCCCTTATATTATTATTATTATTATTATTATTATTATTATAATACAGGATTTATATAGCACCAACAGTTTGCACAGCGCTTTGCAACATTAGAGCAGACAGTACAGTTACAATAAAATTCAATGCAGCCCTGCTTGTTAGAGCTTACAATCTAAGAGGGAGGGTCAAGTGATACAAAAGGTAATAACTGTGGGGGATAAGCTGATGAAGAAAATTAAAGTACAGTTGTTAGGTGGAGGCAGGACAGGCTTCTCTGACGAGAAAAGTTTTCAGGGATCGCCTAAAAATGGATAGAGTTGGGGATAGTCAGACAGATTGGGGTAGGGAATTCCAAAGGATGGGGGAGGCTCGGGGGAAGTCCTGGGGGTGAGTATGGGAGATGACAAGGGAGCTAGAGAGCAGGAGGTCTTGGAAGGAACGAAGGGGGTAATTTATTTGGTATTTTGAGACTAGGTTAGTGAGGTAGCTGGAGGCAGTTACCAACTGCACATATATACAAGGTTTCAAAAACATTAAAACTCATTTGAAGTATTTTACAAAGTTGCATTCACCAATTCAAGGTGCACCAAAATAAGGTTTGCAATGTCTTAATGTCATATCAGTGTAAGAATACCACACTGCCATTAATACATCTTCATACCTTTAAACTTTTTGAGATGGGAACGAGGGACACCTATCAGCAAAAATATGTAAGCATAGGACACACCCCCCTGCTACGCCCCCTTAAAGGAGAATTATATAGAAAAAAGTTTAAGAAGTTTAGTTAAACCTATAAGTGTCTTTTATACCACTTCTATTCCTTTATACTGGCTTTTGAAATTTACAAATGCAGCAATTTAGAAATGGGATTAAAGGTTTAACACTGGTAAACACTTTTTGAAATATAAATAGAGCATTTTATATACAACTATATAGATCTGAACAAAACAAGGGACAAACAAGGAAGAAAGAGGACAGAGGGACTTTTTTCAGTGACAGTCTCTCAAAATCAGGGACAGTTTGGAGCTATGCATCTTGCCTCCCGCCACTTGCCTGCAGTTAAGGAAGGACCATTTCTCTCTCTGTGACAGCAGTGGTCTCTCTGCAGCAGGCCTACACACCCTCTGCTTAGTCAGACCAATCAGCTAAGCTCAGATTCCCTTGGTCTGACTTCTTAGCTGTAGCATTCCAACACTGATATGACAGGTAAGACATTGATAGCCTATTATTTTGGTGCACCCTGAAATTGTGGGTGCAATTTTAGTAAAATAATCCAAGTGTGCGTTCACATACACTAAACGATTCTGTACATCGAATGTAGCTCATACTGTATAGTTTACATGTGCAACTAAAATATATCGAAAATAATATAAAATTCTCTTTAAAATACCTAAAGGCTTCTGTATTTGGGATTTTGGCATAAAATGTCCTTCTTATTATTACATTCATGGCTCTGACTTCTCTTTTAATGCTGCTAGGGATAATTCATTTAAAACACACAGAAGCAGATGAGCCAATTATTGTAGTTGCCTAACCTCTATGTACAAGAGCTCATACATAAAAGATTTTGCCTGCTAGTTCATCTGTCACCTTCTCCTGAGCACCTCGTCGATCATCTCAATGAAAGTGCACCATAGCCTTCCAGAGACATCAAGCCCTTTTGTTTATGACAACCTTGGAAAAATATTAACTCCTTCCTGCATTAGGATAGGCAAGATTGTGCTTCTTAGCTGCATTCTTTGCTATCTTACTAAAGCTATTACTAAAGAAAATGTCTTAGGTTTTTACAGATGCATCAATCTCTTTTCTCCATTTTAATAATTAAAGAGTAACTGTCACAGACAGACAATTGCAAGCTACTACCATAGTTTGGCAGACATACATTATAGTAGGTTTATAATATATTACACCTATGCAATGTTTTTTCTCTTTCAACCTCTTTCATTGTTTCTTCCTATGTTTTGCTGAACAACACAGAGATTAGAAAGTACATGTGTTCTTACACATGTGAGCCAGTATTAGGAAACACTTTTTTTTTTAAATTCTTGTTGAGATTGTGATTTTTGATGCATCATGAGTTCAGTTTAAGCCAATAAAAAACAGATACATTCATATTAGTAGGTAGATGCATCATGATCTTTTCTAATGTATGTTTATTCTGTTCTTGGAAGTGGTGGCCACCATCCCTATTTCTGTACTTGAAATGGGAAAAAGACACTCTTTTTTTTTGTTTACAAACTTTTTATTAAAGTACTGTATATAAAATACATATTATCATGATGTAGCCAGGAGTTAAATAGTGCTCCTTTAACTTGGGACATTTTATGTTTATTGATGTTGTGGAGACTCCCCTCTAGTGTTGAAACTGCTGAACAGAATGGCCATGTGAGAGGTACTGCTTATGGGATTTGTAGTGCTACAGAGGAAGTCAGCCTCTGGGCTCTGTTATAGAAGGACTCCATTTCCCAGGATGCTGTGCTGCAGGAAGAGATCTTTGGAGGAATGATGTTTTGTGGGAGAACCTATTTAAGTGGGGGGAGGAGTTGGTTCCAGTCTCATTGGACGGCGTGATCGACCAGTGGGGACCTTTGTGTATGTACTACAACTGGATCGTGACCTGCGGCCTAAACCAAGTGATCCAGCGGGCTAGATGTACACCGCACCCCAATGAGCTGCAACACTACTTTGTTCCAGTGAGTAAGCAACGGAACCAGCATGCCAGAATCTGAATTGTTCCAGATTCAGTGGCATCTGTAGTGTGAGCAGCAGTCGATCTGGAGAGAACTGCGGGGAGAGCAGTGGAAGCCGGTTTCCCTAAAGCAAAGAGCTAGTGGATACCATCAGTTACAGCGTTTACAACACAGCCGGACCGCTTTCTGTGATCAACAGGGTGGTGAGCAGGCAGAAGCCTACCTTTGAGTATAGTTGTTCTATACTTCCTTGTCAGTACAGATTCAGCTGTCCTATTGGATTACAAAAAATCCTGTGCATAGGTCCTTCTTTAACTGCTGTTATAACTTGAAGTCAACAATCATTATCAAGGCTCTTTCCTAAAGTTTACTCAAGTTGCCTATTTTGTGCCTTAATTCAGGGATTGATGGACACAGTTTATTTAGGTACCCAACTTTAGAACCAAACAAGTCGGCAGAAGATTGAACTGAACTTCAATAACTGGACCCTTTGCATTGCAGTAACCATTTCCCACATGACCAAAAGTTAAAGTTAAATCTCCTAAGGAACTCTTTGAATTAGATCAGGAGAATTTAGATAAATAATTGTTAATGATATCTGTGTTGAATCACATTGAACTCTACTAGAGCAATAATAATATTTCTCTTGGCTTATTGAGCTGTATTAATATATTTGATAGTTCACTCATTCAAATTGCTGCAGTACTAGAGTGAGTCTTTACATTCTCACCACTCATTGTGCCTATCTATATCTTGAGTTGTCATATCATTTATGGGATCAGATATGTGATTACGTTCTATTATAGAAAAAGGGAATATATTCTTTTGTTACACTTATTCTGTTTATTAATAGTGTCAAAGTGTGCAATTAATGTGTTATGCTGATATCGTTTCTGCTCAAACAAGTTATCTACATTTGCTTTATATATTCAATTCACTCTTAAGAATTATAGCTCTAAATATTATAAGTGAACTCTTCTGAATTGAATCCAAGCGTGGTCTCCATTACTCTTGTAATATTAATACTTATTATATTGCATTAAAAATGAGTGAACCCAGAGTGTCAGGGGTGATGGAGGACTCTAAAAGTGGGGAGGACCAAGGGGGAATTGATTTCTCACGTGACCCTCAAGAGGGCAGCGCAACATTTGGGGGCTCGCCTGGGATTCCTCCTATGGTGAACCTCAAAAGGACTGAAGAAGTTCCTCTCAATCAAATGGACTCAGTTACTGCTATCAAGTGGGTGCAAGAAGAAGGGAGCAGGTTGGAACTGTCTAGCATACTCAAGTTACCTGGAGTACGGTGGAGTGAAATGGAGGTACGATTGATGCTGAGAGGGGCATTCCCCAAGCAAGGATCCTAGGTTGTGGATTTAAAGACTGAGTATGAAGAAGATAAAACGTATGCCTTAGAGTTTAGGGAAAGTGTCCCAGCCAGTCTTAAAAAGGAAATTGTGACCCTGGCTGAAGGATTGGAGGCTCAGACAGTACCATTGTGGATGGAAGAAGGCTCCGAATTGGAGGAAGTTTTGAGTACCATTGCGAAGTCTGATTTGGAGGATAAAAGGGCGGAGGTCACCCTCAAGGGATTGCCAGCAGCTTTGTTTTATACAGATATGGGTAGGCTAGTAGAAAGTCTAATTAAAAGCAACAATATTACAGCTCATCAGGGTTATCGAAAGTCACAATTCTTCTCTGGTCGCACACCCACTCCCGAAGGAGAGGAAGATTTTGACAGCTGGATGGACCAGGCCATTCAAGCAGTGGAAGAATGGAATGTGCCAGAAGCAGTGAAGAGACAACGCATAAGTGAAAGTCTGCAAAGCCCTGCTATAGATGTAATTCAAAGCTTGAAGTGAGGAAAGCCAGAATGCATTGCCATGGACTACATACAGTATCTCAAAAAAGTGAGTACACCCCTCTCATTTTTGTAAATATTTTATTCTATCTTTTCATGTGACTACACTGAAGAAATGACACTTGGCTACAATGTAAAGTAGTGAGTGTACAGCTTGTATAACAGTGTAAATTGTCTGTCCCCTGAAAATAACTCAAAACACAACCATTAATGTCTAAACTGATTGCAACAAAAGTGAGTACACCCCTAAATTAAAATGTCCAAATTGGGTCCAATTAGCCATTTTCCCTCCCCGGGTGTCATGTGACTAGTCAGTGTTACAAGGTCTCAGGTGTGAATAGGGAGTAGGTGTGTTAAATTTGGTGTTATAGCTCTCACTCTCTCATGCTGGTCACTGGAAGTTCAACATGGCACCTCATGGCAAAGAACTGTCTGAGGATCTGAAAAGGGAATTGTTGCTCTACATAAAGATGGCCTAGGCTATAAGAAAATTGCCAAGACCCTGAAACTGAGCTGCAGCACGGTGGTCAAGACCATACAGCAGTTTAACAGGACAGGTTCCACTCAGAACAGGCCTCGCCATGGTCGACCAAAGTAGTTGAGTGCACGTGCTCAGTTACATATGAGGTTATCTCTATGTGCTGCCAGAGCTTGTCTATGAGTGCTGCCAGCATTGCTGCAGAGGTTGATGGGGAGGGGGTCAGCCTGTCAGTGCTCAGACCATACACCGCACACTGCATCAAATTGGTCTGCATGGCTGTCATCCAAGAAGGAAGCCTCCTCTAAAGATGATGCACAAGAAAGCCCAAAAACAGTTTGCTAAAGAAAAGCAGACTAAGGACATGGATTACTGGAACCATGTCCTGTGGTTGTATGAGACCAAGATAAACTTATTTGGTTCAGATGGTGTCAAGTGTGTGTGGTGGCAACTAGATGAGGAGTACAAAGACAAATGTGTCTTGCTACAGTCAAGCATGGTGGTGGGGGTGTCATGGTCTGGGTCTGCATGAGTGCTGCCAGCACTGGGGAGCTACAGTTCATTGAGGGAACCATGAATGCCACCATCTACTGTGACATACTGAAGCAGAGTATGAACCCTCCCTTCAGAGACTGTATTCCAAAATGATAACGACCCCAAACACGCCTCCAAGACAACCACTGCCTTGGCTAAAGAAGCTAAGGGTAAAGGTGATGGACTGGTCAAGCATGTCTCCAGACCTAAACCCTATTGAGCATCTGTGGGGCATCCTCAAATGGAAGGTGGAGGAGTGCAAGGTCTCTAACATCCACTAGCTCCCTGATGTCATCATGGAGGAGTGGAAGAGGACTCCAGTGGCAACATGTGAAGCTCTGGTGAACTCCATGACCAAGAGGGTTAAGGCAGTTCTGGAAAATAATGTTGGCCACACAAAATATTGACACGTTAGGCTCAATTTGGACATTTTCACTTAGGGGGTGTACTCACTTTTGTTGCCAGCAGTTTAGACTATGTGGCTGTGTGTTGAGTTATTTTGAGGGGACAGCCAATTTACACTGTTATACAAGCTGTACACTCACTACTTTACATTGTAGCAAAGTGCCATTTCTTCAGTGTTGTCACATGAAAAGATATAATAAAATATTTACAAAAATGTGAGGGGTGTATTCACTTTTGTGAGATACTGTAGAAGCTCTGTGTGCAGTCTATGGGAGAGTGGGGAAAATTCCTGACCTGTTGTACAAGTTTGAACATACTCATCAGACTAGAGGAGAAAAGTTATCTGCATATGTCGTCCGAGTTGATAGGGTCTTGCAACAAATCCTGAAGAAAGGGATTGATCCTAAGGAAGCTGACAAAGTAAGGTGAGATAGGATCCTGTAAGGGGCAATGCCAAATCATCCTATTGTTCTAAGATTGCTGCTGAAAGGAATACAAATTGCACCCACCTACCCTGAGTTGATGAAGATGGTAATGGAGGAGGAGGCTTTGTTAGATGAAAAAAATCAAGGGTCTTCCCGAGGGGCTAGTGTCACTCTGGAAAAGTGACGGTGCAACAAGTGCAAATTGAGTCAGGAATGTTTGAAGCTGACAGCGAAGAGGGTTCAGAATGGGGAGAGAGTACCAGAATCCCTATGCCCTCTCTGACACCGGAAGAGTCTCCAGTTAAACTGCTGACACAGGTAGTACAAGCAAGCTCAAGATCAGTTGCAGCAGACCTTTTCTAGAGTTATGGATGCTCAAGTTACTATTCAGTTAGGGGAGTTAGGCCATTTTAGAAGGCAGTGCCCACAGAGAGGAGAAGAATTCAACTTTATGGCAGAATTGTTGAAGGCGTTACAACAGATTTTGGTAGCTCAGAAGGCGGGAAACTTCCGAGGGTCTCAGTGAAGGAGCCAACTGAGAACCTGAAGAGCCCAAGCTCCAAAAAGCCAAGCAAAAACAGGACAAGTCCAAGGAAGAAAAGTCCTAAAAATGAGAGAGAATCTAACCCGTCACCGGGGACTGAGTGCCAGGCACAGAGAGTCAACACTGAAGTGATTTCCAGAGCCAGGGTTAGAACCTCGCAAAGTGGGCCAATAAGAAATTCAAATGTTCTAAAGAAAAGTACTCTCCCAGAAAAGTTTGTAGGGTCTTCTCCCATTGCTTCTGTGCAAGTGGAAGGTATTTATACCAGGGCCTTGTTAGATACTGGGGCACAGGTTACACTTCTCTATAGAGACTTTTACCATCAGTACCTACAGCACATACCATTGAACAAGTTAGAAGAGCTGGAAATTTGGGGACTTGGTACCAATTGATTCCCCTATGATGGATACATCCCTATCAGAATTCCCTTTAAACCAGCTGCCACTGGTAGGGTGGAAACTTTTGACACTCTGGATGTGGTGTGTCCCAGACTGGCAGAAGCTGACAATAACTCCATGATTATTGGGACTAATGCTGATTTAGTCCGAAGACTGTTGGAGAACGTAGTGGGAAAAAATGGGGTAGTACCGGAAGAAGTTCATCCTACTCTATACTGAGTCTGTTGGCAGGTGATCGAGGAAAAGAAGGGCCCAGCTCAAGGAGTAGATCATCTGTGGAAATTGGATATGAAGGAGACTGTGCTTCAGTTGCCTGTGTGAAAGCTACTGTGAAACTGACTTGGGATCATCCTGGACCTTATAGTGCTGGAAACGGATGCTCAGACTGAAGCTTCAGGGTTGATCATGATCCCTGAAATAGTGCCCACTAAAGTTCTTCTGAGGAATCAGAACAAAGTGCCCATTATTTTGCAGAATATCTCTGACCATCCTGTGACTCTGAAGGCAAGGATGTCTGTGGGTCAAGTGAGTGCAGCCACTCCGGTGACGCCTGAAGAGAATCAAGAAGAAGAAAGCATGAGCAATCTAAGGAAAGAGATGGAATGGTGTGTAGCTGGTTTGCCTCCTGCCTGGAGAGAGAGAGTGAAAGCTCAGTTGTGAAAATGGAGGGAGATCTTTGCTTGTGATGATTTTGATGTGGGATGCGCCAAGAGTGCCAATCATAAGATCCGATTACAGGAAAAGAAACAGTTTCAGAGAAAGAGCCCAGAGGATTCCCCTCAGTGATCTGGAAGATCTGAGGGAACAGTTGGCCGAGTTAAAGAGGTCTGGAGTGATTCAGGAGTCCCGGAGTCCATATCCTTCTTCAATTGTGGGGGTTCGGAAGAAGAACAGGGTGTTGAGGATGTGTATCGGTTATCGAACCCTCAATCGAAGAACCATTCATGATCAATACACAACTCAAAGAATTGAGGATAACTTACAGAGCGAAGTGGTTCAGCACGCTGGATATGAAGAGTAGTTACTACCAGATACCTATGTGCACTGAGGATAAGGAGAAGACGGCTTTTACTTGCCTGTTGATTATAGCCAATTTTGATCACTTAGGCATTGAGCGCCCTATGTGCCAAGCATCCCAGAATATAATGTTTAACAAGAGAAATTTCCCTCAAATAAATTGGGATTTTCAGGGCAAAGAAATAAACAGAAAAACTGAATAGACAAAAAGATGAGACTTTATAACATTATTTTTTATTAAAAATATATAAGTTGAACTTAAATAAAAGACACGGGACTTTTAGGGTTAAATAAACTCCCTTTAAAGAGAACAATTTGT
>BLSH010378675.1:20771-32395 GCA_018402905.1 Glandirana rugosa | reverse complement strand
TCAGAAAATGAGGGAAGACGGGTATTTGCTACCCAAATTGTAAATTATAGCCAATTTTGATCACTTAGGCACATTGAGCGCCCTATGTGCCAAGCATCCCAGAATATAATGTTTAACAAGAGAAATTTCCCTCAAATAAATTGGGATTTTCAGGGCACAGAAAATAAATTCAAGTTGAATATATAAAAATTATTTTTTATTACAATATTTCAGAGTAGAAAAACAGATAAGTCAAAAAGACAAATAAAGAAATCATAAAAGATCATAAATACATAATACTTATAATCAAAGCAGGAGTGAATTTTTTAGAAAAAACAGCAACAGTTTACTGTCTTGTAATTTGCATGATTCTTGCCAAGTAGCTCACTAAGCCCGACATGTTTCAGGATATTCCAATCCTTTCCTCAGGGGCATTCATACAAGACAAGACTCCCACTGCGAAATATATACACAGATGTATAGGTTATCTTTCACGTTATTGAAAAACATGCATATTCCAGTCTGAGTATCTGATGGCTCCTGGGTGGCCATTTTGGTGGATGGGAGTGTAGCACGCCATAGAAAGGTAATGAACTCTATATGAGATACTCCTGGATGTGTGGGGGGTCCTGGTGGTGGTTTGGGGGTGGGTCGGCCGCGCACGCCTCCCTCGGGGACTCCTTGGGACCTCTTGGTGATGCCCCACTTTGGGAGTAGGACAACCTGTTTTCCCCTTCTGTTTTTTCCAAATTTTGAATCCCTTCTGTGCTTTTGCCCCCCTTTAATAGGGAAGTATAGATATATGGATTTTGGCCACAAGATGGCGCACCTCGAGAAATTTCTCTTGTTAAACATTACTTGCCTGTTGGGTTATTTTGAATTTAACCGGATGGATGCAGGGATTAACTGGAGCCCCAGCTACCTTCCAGAGATTGATGGAGAGAACATTGGGAGATATGAATTTGGTAGAAGTGCTGGTGTATCTTCATGACATCATAGTGTTAGGGAAAACCACTTACCTGGGACATGGTGTGTCGGCTGATGGAGTGGCCACTGACCGAAGAAACTGGAAGCAGTCACTGCCTGGCCAAGACCCGGAGACTGTAATGGAATTGAGTTCCTTTTTAGGGTTTTGTTCTTACTATCAGAGGTTTGTGGCTAATTTTGTTAGAATAGCCAAGCCTTTAAATTAACCGTTACAAGTGGCCTCAGGAGAGGGAGGGAAGAAAAGGCCGGTAAAGCCAGCTGGAAGGAGAGGGAAGATGGAATCTATTCATAATCAGTGGACTCCAGTTTTAGCTTACGCCAATCCTTCAAAGCCCTATGAACTGCATGTGGATGCTAGCAGAGATGGATTGGGTGGGATACTTTATCAAGAGCAAGATGGTCAACTCCATCCATTGGCTTATGTAAGCCAAAGTCTTATTCCATCTGAGAGAAGTTACCCAGCTCATAAGTTAGATTTTCTGGTGTTGAAATGGCCAGTTGTGGACAAATTGAAAGATTACTTGTATGGAGCTCAATTTGTCATCAAGACAGACAACAATCCATTGACATATCCCAACGGCAAAACTGGATGCTACTGGGCACAGGGGACTAGCTGCCTTAGCTGTGTTTCAATTCAGCCTCAAATATAGTCCTGGTATGGGAAACCGAGATGCTGATGCCTTGTCTTGCTGCTCATATCGTTCAAGTCAGGAGCCTCAAGAATGGACTTTCAGCAAAGGTTTGGTCCATAGGTTACAAGGAGGAGCAGAGGCTGAATCGATAGGAGTCTCACCAGCAGGAATTCCCTCATCTTACTGTGGATTGACTCAAGTGAGAAGTGAAGGCCTCACTTGATTGACCAAGAAAGAGATAAAGGTTGATCAGGAAAAAGATTCTTTGGGTCAAGTGGCTTTACAAGCTCTAATACAGCAGAATCCTCAATTACTTTTACAGAGTACTGTCAATCAAGCTAGGATCTTACATTGTGAGTGGAACAGATTGCAGTTGAGAGATGGGCTTCTATATAGGCGATGTCCAAATGAAGAGATGGAGGAGACTTGGCAGCTGTACTTGCCTGAGAAACATTGAAATTCTGTATTGGTGTCCTTGCATGGCGAACATGGACATTTAGGCATAGAAAGAACTTTTCAGAAGAAAAGTGGAGGGTTACTGTCGCTCTTGTATTTCCTGTATTCAGAGAAAAACTCTTCCTACACGAGCTGCCCCTATGGAGCATCTACAGAGTCAGGGCCCTTTAAACTTAGTGTGCACTGACTTTTTATGCCTGGAGCCAGATACAGGTGGAAGAAGCAACATCTTGGTAGTCAATGACCCCTATACCCGGTATGCTCAAGCTTACCCTACGAAAGATCAGCAAGCCACCACCATAGCTAAGATATTGGTGGAGAAGTTCTTCATAGATTATGGACTACGTGTATGCATTCCACTCTGATAAAGGAAGGGATTTTGAAAGTAGGCTGATCCATCAATTGTGCAAGTCTCTGGGCATCAAGAAGTCACGCACTACTCCATATCATCCTCAAGGGGACCCTCAACCTGAACGCTTTAACAGAACTTTATTGAACATGTTAGGCACTTTGCCTTCTGAGAAGAAGCAGAATTGGGGGAATCATATTGCCACTTTAGTACATGCCTACAACAGTACCATGAGTGATGCGACTGGGAACTCCCCATACCGTCTCATGTTTGGGCGAGAAGCTAGACTGCCGATTGATTTGGTTTTTGGAACATCTGTGGATGATACCTCTTTAACATCTCATCAAGGTTATGTAGAGCGGTTAAGAAACCTGCCAGACAACATGCTACTACTCGGGAGGCTAGAAATAAAAAGAATTTTAATCTTAGGGTGAAAGTACAAGAATTACAACCAGGAGACAGAGTACTGTTGAAGAATTTAGGTGTACCTGGAAAGCACAAAATAGCTGACAGATGGAGACCTCATCCTTACATTATCTGCAAGTGACTGCTGGGAATACCGGTGTATCAAATTAGACCAGAGGGTCAGGATGTTCCCTTAAAGATTTGGCATTGTGACCATTTGCTTCCTCTTTCTGACGCTGTTAGGATGTCTTCTGTTCTAAATGTTTCTTCGGAAAATCCAAAACCACCCAAAATGAGATCTCAGAGGAAGTCTACGGCTAAAACCTCGAAAATGGTTGAAGACGACAGTAAGGTAGATGAAGCAATACCATCATGGATGTGGGACCCTGTTAGAGAGCCTGGAATGGTAACTCAACTTAGAGACTATAGGCTCACATCTTCTCCTGGAGTTAGCAGGCTCTTGCAGTTTTCCAAGCCACAGAGAGTTACCCCTCCACTACCCTCAAATAAATCTACTTTCATAGATCCCAAAGTAAAACCAGCATCTAAGGAAAATTGTTCTTTTCCATTGAGCAAGTCTCCCTGAAAAGAGGTGGAAGTGAAGAATCAGGAATCGCAGGAATCACAAGATTTAATTAGTTTCACTGAAGATTGTATTCCTGGGATTCCAAATAATGAGGAACTAAGTGAAAACATCCACTCTAACTTGTTGGAGGAGATGGATTGTATCCTAGGAGTCCACACACCTATTCAATAAGATTCTGCAGAAGGGAATACTGCAAGTATTGAATTTAGTAAAGATGTTAACCAGCCGGAAGTTTCTCCAAAAACATTAAAGGAGGGAAATCCCTCTGATTCCGAATTAGAACCTGTCACTTATCCAGTCAGCAGCTGATGCAGTTCTTTCATTACCCAATAATCATAAAAGGAACCCTAATTCTCCTATTTGTCTTCGCCAGAACATTCATCCACTCCCAAGACTGACATATGATACGCTTGGGGAAAGTTCTAAAAGACTGATACCTACCATTCAAAGAGCTGGTTCCGTTCCAAGTCTAATTGTGCATAATCAATCTGAAGATGTTTCCCCCCATGGCCCCTGACCCTACCGGGTGGGATACGTCTATTATTGCCCTGGCCTGTCAGAAAACTGATTATGAACTCACGGAAAATGTGTATAGGTGGTTCCAGAAAAATCCCGAAGTTTGTCAGTATCTGTTAAATGTTGCCACAGGTTAATTTCAAGTGATTTGATATATGTGTATATATATTTGGGGACCAAATATTTCAAGTGGGGGGAGAATGTAGCCAGGAGTTAAATAGTGCTCTTTTAAATTGGCACATTTTATGTTTATTGATGTTGTGGAGACTCCCCTCTAGTGTTGAAACTGCTGAACAGAATGGTCATGTGAGAGGTACTGCTTATGGGATTTGTAGTGCTACAGAGGAAGTCAGCCTCTGGGCTTTGCTATAGAAGGACTCCATTTCCCAGGATGCTGAGCTGCAGGAAGCGATCTTTGGAGGAACTATGCTTTGTGGGAGAACCTATTTAAGTGGGGGGAGGAGTTGGCTCCAGTTTCTTTGGACAGCGTGATCGACCAGTGGGGACCTATGTGTATGTACTACAGCTGGATCGCGACCTGCAGCCTAAACCAAGTGATCCAGCGGGTTAGATGTACACCGCACCCCAATGAGCTGCAACACTACTTTGTTCCAGTGAGTGATCTGCAGAACCAGCGTGCCAGCATCTAAATTGTTCCAGATTCAACAACATCTGCAGTGTGAGCGGCAGTCAATCCGGAGAGAACTGCGGGGAGAGCAGTGGAAGCCGGTTTCCCTAAAGCAAAGAGAAAGTGGATACCATCAGTTCCAACCTTTTTCAGCACAGCCTGAGCAGCCGGACCGCTTTCTGTGATCAACAGGGTGGTGAGCAGGCAGAAGCCTACCTTTGAATATACTCAGTTGTTCTATACTTCCTTGTCAGTACAGATTCAGCTGTCCTATTGGATTACAAAAAATCCTGTGCACAGGTCCTTCTTTAACTGCTGTTATAACTTGAAATCAGCAATCATTATCAAGGCTCTTTCCTAAATTTTACTCAAGTTGCCTATTTTGTGCCTTAATTCAGGGATTAATGGACACAGTTTATTTAGGTACCCAACTTTAGAACCTAACAAGCCTGCAGAAGATTGAACTGAACTTCAATAACTGGACCCTTTGCATTGCAGGAACCATTTCCCACATGACCAAAAGTTAAAGTTAAATCTCCTAAGGAACTCTTTGAATTAGATCAGGAGAACCACATTGAACTCTACTAGAGCAATAATAATATTTCTTAGGCCTTATTGAGCTGTATTAATATATTTGATAGTTCACTCATTCAAATTGCTGCAGTACTAGAGTGAGTCTTTACATTCTTACCACTCATTGTGCCTATCTACATTTTGAGTTGTCATTTATGGGACTATCAGATATGTGATTACGCTCTATTAGAGAAAAAGGGAATAATGATATCTGTGTTGAATCACATTGAACTCTACTAGAGCAATAATAATATTTCTCTTGGCTTATTGAGCTGTATTAATATATTTGATAGTTCACTCATTCAAATTGCTGCAGTACTAGAGTGAGTCTTTACATTCTCACCACTCATTGTGCCTATCTATATCTTGAGTTGTCATATCATTTATGGGATCAGATATGTGATTACGTTCTATTATAGAAAAAGGGAATATATTCTTTTGTTACACTTATTCTGTTTATTAATAGTGTCAAAGTGTGCAATTAATATGTTCTGCTCATATCTTTTCTGCTCAAACAAGTTATCTACATTTGCTTATATTGAATTCACTCTTAAGAGTTATAGCTCTAAATATTATAGGTAAACTGTTCTGAATTGAATCCAAGTGTGGTATCCATTACTCTTGTAATATTAATACTTATAATATTGCATAAAAATGAGTGAATCCAGAGTGATGGAGCACTCTAAAAGTGGGGAGGACCAAGGGGGAATGGATTTCTCATGCGACCCTCAAGAGGGCAGCGCTACATTGACAATATGCAAAAAAGAGTATATGTCACAAATATAGATTTAAATCATAAAACAAACATCAATTTAGAAGCATACAGAGGATATACAAATTTACAGATATAGGAAAAAGAAGACAGTTTATTGGATTTTGAAGGCAACCAAAAAAGAAAAACGCATAACCATTTATATATAAAGCCACTTTTTTTTTTACAAAACTCTAAAAAGACATAGCCTTGTTAAAAACACGTATGGCCATATTTAGGTCAAGGTCCATTGTACATATCAATATGCAGTTGATCATTTGGCAATGTTACATTTCTCTTTGAAGGGTTTGATATTCAGCAGATAGTTTGCATGCTCATCATACATCCAACATGTTTCTAGATTTATTACTTAATCTCTTCCTCAGGGATGATTAGATGCCTTTCACTTCTCATAATCACTGTGCATATCAACCTCCACTCGCATTTCTAGATTTATTAACCACTTGACCACTGGGCACTTAAACCCCTTCCTAACCAGACCAATATTCAGCTTTCAGTGCTCTCACATTTTGAATGGCAATTACTCAGTCATATTACACTGTACCCATATGAATCTTTTGTCTTTTTTCACACAAATAGAGATTTCTTTTGGTGGTATTTAATCACTGCTGGGTTTTTTTTATTTTTGCGCTATAAATGAAACAATACTGCAAATTTTGTAAAAAAAAAAACGCATTTTCTTTGTTTCTGTTATAAAATTTTGTAAATTAGTAATTTTCTTCATAAATGTAGGACAAAATTTACACTGCTACATATCTTTGGTAAAGAAAAACCCAAATTAGTGGATATTATTTGGTCTTTGTGAAAGTTATACTGTCTACAACCTATGGTGCCATTCACTGAAAATTGATCACGCCTAAAGTACTACCATGCATCATGATCTAGCCAAGATGCACCACCCAAGACGTGAATTACTCAGCAGCGATCTGAAAAACTAGGTAGAGCAAAATAAAGGCAACATTTACAATTCAAACCTGCCCCTGAAATAAGAGTTATGGAAGGACTTGGCATTTTTCAGGAATTACGGTAAGAGGTTTGTTAGAAACTATGTGAGAATGTAATGGTTTTACTGTAGACCTGCATATAGCTTTTTTGTTTTTTTTTTCCTCCCATTGTGGAGATTTACCTTCACTTCACTTCTTCTTGCAAGGAAAAACAGGAAGTTAAAAGAGATCTCTTTTAAAGTAAAAGAAAACTTATTTTAGTTGTCACCAGAAAAAGTGTCCCCAATGGAAGATTCCCCCTCTATCAAGTGACAGCTTAAATTTTTTCGATTTTTCCTTACTTTCCACCCTGATGACAACCAGGATGGAAAAATGCAATTCCCATGCATAAGCAGAATAATCATGCTTAAAAGAAATGTATGGGATTATAAAAAAACAAACAATCATAGTTACCTACATGGCTGCTGCACCGATCCCAAATGCTGCTGTTCCCCACCACCTTTAAGACCGAGAACTGAGTGATCAAACACAGCTGAATGCTCAGCTCTCTGTCTACAGAATGCAGAGAACTGATGACTGTCAGCGCTCACTGGAGTCCTGGGTGGGTGGGAGCAGCTGGCTTAGGCTCTCAGCGGCTCTTTGAGAGACTGAGACAGCTGCAGTTCCAGGCATCTGGATCCCAAACATATGGTTGGGATGTTTTCAGAGCCTGGACTGGACGGGGTATGTGACATCAGCCAACTGTGATCTTTAGCTTGCTGTCTGCTAAAAGCTTTGGCCATACTTCTCCTTTAATTTCCTGCTGTTAATTCTAGAAGCAACTACACCCAGGAATGTCTCTGTTTTGGGTGAATGGGGTCAGTGTTAGACTGCTGTCTTAGATCCAGAGAGAACTCCTTTCTCTCATTCCTGACCTATGCATTGCCTATGACTTATGATGTTTGCATTTAGGCTAAGCTACTGTTGTTAACTGCTTCTTATTGTAAATTCATTCTCTATATGTACCTATGAAAGATCCTGAGTTGGGCACACATTACAGAACTTTTATATACTTCTGCCTCGAGTGGATTCTCGATTTAGAATTCTTGTTTTAGATTCTTGTTGAAGTTGTTGAACCACCTTCTGCCTCACTTCTTACAAACTTTTAAAGCCTAAGTTTAGACAAAAAACAAAACAAAAACAAAATCAGCACAAGGGACATGACTTACTAGTGTAGCACCCCCATAGTAATAGGTGTTTTTTTTAGTGGATTTGTGCCGGACAGGCAAATTCAGTGAGGCCTGACAATAAGAGAGCAGGCCTGAGTGTTTTGATCTGGGCGGGGGAGTGGCCCAGGGAGGGCTGGAGATTGCAGGAAGGAACACCCCTTGGATACTCCTCCCCTTTGCTTCTGGAGGGCTCTGGGAGGCTCTGGAAAAGGGGATGGATGAGGAGGTGTCACTTTCTGAAGTATGTTAAGGAGCCCTGACCAATCCCCATCCTGGATTGGCAGGGTGCAGACCTCCTTAAATACTGTGACCTGCCCAGGTGGGGGGAGGAGAGTGTCGGGTGGAAGAGAGAGATGTAGCAGAGGTGCTGTGGAGGCCTCACCAGGTGGGAGCCCCCAGTCTGGGGGGGGATGACTCTGAGGCCTGGTGGCTCGGGTACAGCCAGGAAGAGGAGTTGGTTCCTGGAGCGGCACAAGGGATCAATAGAGCAGCAGAGAGGCTACATGGAGGACTCTTTAAAGGATCCACTTGTGTCGGTGAGTGGCAGCCCCTGGGAGCTGGAGGAGAAGGCTGGAGCAGGCTGGGAGAGGACAGTGGACAGTCTGTAGAGGTTGGAGGAGCCAGTCATGGGAGCAGTGTCACTGGACAGTGAGGTAGGCCGGAGTGGCCTGGAAGATGGATGGGCTGGGACTAGTAGTTCATCAAGTGCCCAGCTAGCACCAATGTACTTAGCTACATAATTGAGGGCCCGTGCCTTCACAACTGGGAGCCCGTGGCCCTTGCCCACAACGGGTGGTCTAGAGGTCCTGCCGACAGTTGGGCAGGCCTCACCATGTTCTAGCTGTGGTGGAAGAGGAAGTGTCATGGAGGCTTGATAAATTTCCCTTCAGGCCTAACATGAAGGAAATAAGTGTTGTGCAAGAGAGAAGTGAAGGAGTGTAACGGTCAACAAGTGTTTATGAATGGAGGTGCGAACCTTTCAGTCATCCTTCCCTCCTCCATTCATATACAGTACATACATATACAGTATCATGTTAGATACTGTCATATCAATGTGCTGATTTTTTTTTAAATTTTGTTTAAACTTAAGCTTTAAGTTTATTGGCCTTCACCTAAAATTGGCAGTGCAATGTGTTGATTGGTAGGAGTACTGGATTGTGAGTTAGGTTATAGGTTAGTCTTATTAGACTGGGGTTAAAGCAAGTCCAAATGTACAGCACAGAAAGTGATGCGAATGGTAAATGTTTTTTGTAAATTGCTGTGGAAAAAATGCAAGAGAAACAAATACATAAAATAAATTACTTAAATACATTATATCAATCTCACTAGTAAGAACTTATTTTTAATGATTTATCTAGATAAATATAAAAAGTGATTATGGAAATTCCTGTTCTTAATATTCATTTAGCATTTTACTCTTTATGTATTAGAATTATTTTAGTGAATTGCCCCTTCCCCTGACTTCTCTGATAAGATCAATGGCACAACTATTGGTACGTCCCCACATGCCAGGGTGCTAGGGGTAACCCTAGACTCTGAACTGTCCTTTCAGGACCACATCCAATCCCTGTCCAAATCATGCCACCTCAGCCTAAACAACATGGCTAGAATACGCCCCCTTTTAACCAATGACACCACCAAGCTCCTAATTCACTCTCTGGTTATCTTTCGCCTCGACTACTGCAACTCTCTCCTCATTGGATTACCTTTGCATACATTATCCCCCCTTCAGTCAATAATGAATGCTGCTGCAAGACTTATCTACCTTACCAATCGCTCAGTGTCCTCCACCCCTCTCTGACAATCTCTTCACT
This sequence comes from Glandirana rugosa, assembly GCA_018402905.1. Taxonomy (NCBI): domain Eukaryota; kingdom Metazoa; phylum Chordata; class Amphibia; order Anura; family Ranidae; genus Glandirana; species Glandirana rugosa. The sequence goes on along the minus strand of BLSH010378675.1, from coordinate 22,546 downwards.
GGCTTCCACACACCCAACGAATAAAATTCAAAGTACTAACAATAACTTACAAAGCCATCCACAACTCTGCCCCCAGATACATCTCTATCCTAGTCTCAAAATACCAACCAAGCCGCCCTCTTCGGTCCTCCCAAGACCTCCTGCTCTCTAGCTCCCTTGTCACCTCCTCCCATGCTCGCCTCCAAGATTTCTACGGAGCTTCTCCCATTCTTTGGAACTCCCTACCCCAATCTGTCTGACTGTCTTCTAATCTATCCATCTTAGACGATCCCTGAAAACATTTCTCTTTAAAGAAGCCTATCCTGCTTCTATCTAATACTCTCTTACTTTCTACATCAGCTCATCCCCCACAGCTATTACCTTTTGTATCAATTGACCCTCCCTCTTAGATTGTAAGCTCTAATGAGCAGGGCCCTCTGATTCCTCTTGTACCAAATTGTGATGTAACTGTACTGTCCGCCTTCATTTTGTAAAGCGCTGGGCAAACTGTTGGTGCTATATAAATCCTGTATTATAATACTAATAATAATTATAAAATAATTTGATGAATCAAACTGAGTTGAGTTGTAAAACTCTGATAAACAACTTCATCATGTAGCTCAGCAGAGGGCGACAAAGACTGCATACTAAACACACGAAGAATTGTGTTCAGACTTCTCACTTCTCGCTGATAAAATACTGCTAGCATGCCCAATTATTTAAAGCAGAACTTCATCAAGCCCATCTATGAATTTAACATATGCATGATCTGCCGCACTGCAAGGGTTAATTGCTCGTTATGTCCAGGGGTGCATGAATAAGGTGTAAGACCCCTCCATTGCTGTGATTGACACCCACAGTCTGCTCTGTAAGCTACGATTGGTTATGGTTGCACTCCAGCCTCCTTAGCATACAATACAGGGTTAATGTCCCTGTACTGTATGCCATTCTGTGATGTACATGCTATGCTGCAGCATGCCTCTAGGGTGAATACTACAACCTGTATTTTAACCACTAGGCATAATAAGCATTTAACCTTTTGAATGAACTGTTGTGGTACTGCAAGGATGTATTTTTTTTAAATTCCTGGAGTTAAGCTTTGAATATAGTTTGCCGCAGTCTTTTTGAAAAAAAAAAAATCTTGCAGCTTTACTAAACTTGTCTACAGCTCAGTCCCCCACATACCTAAACTGCCCATACACCAGTAGAATTCCATTTGAAAAAATTCCCTTTTGGAACATTTGATTTTTTTAACAGTTAACTTGCCTCAAATCAATGATTGTGATGAGAAAAATTGAAGGAGAAAAATTGTACATATTGTAATGTCTATGTGCATCCTGAAATTGAACAGACGATTCAAGTCATTGTCATGGCAATGGAGCAACATTTTTCATTGTTTTTATATAAAAATTGTAGAGTCCAAAATAGTACCATCAAATGCTTTAACAATACATTTTTTCTGAATTTCTGTACAAATATGCAAATTAAATGTCTCACGCCCACATCGTTGTACCGTCACTGCCTTGCGGTGAAGGCCAAAGGTAAAGACACCCCAAAGTTATTTACTACGATGTACCGGTAATAAATTGGACCTTCCCCTGACCAATGGTCGTCGTTTTGTCATTTGACCAGTATGTGGTCATTGTAAATTAAACGTATAAACATGTCTTTAAGTCTTTTTTACATAACAATTTCGTAAACTACCATGATAAAACCTGAGATGTTAAAAATATATTTTTGTTACTTTTTACAACGAGGTAACGGTACTGTTACTGAACTTAGCAGACAAGTTAAAG
>BLSH010378674.1:1886909-1898880 GCA_018402905.1 Glandirana rugosa | reverse complement strand
GCTGCCCAAGAGTGCCCCCGTGCTCCTTTATCCAGACTGGGGGCACTCTAATACAGGAGGTGTATTATTGGGCAGATCACCAGGTGAAAACAGAGGAAAAAGGCCTAAAAAAGAAATCTAATAGAGCTGCCACATCTAATGATTGGTAAGTGGAAATATATAATTTGTTTGTTTTGTTTGTTGGAGTTCAATACTGCTTTAAGGCACTGGTGATGTAGCCCTGGCCTCACAGATGCATCTTGGGAACTCTACATCACCAGTGCCCCCCCCCCTTAGATGTTGTGCATTGTCACATGTTCTAGGACGCAGATCCAACATTTCAGCAAAGAGAAATGGCCACTATGAGAAGAATGGGAAAGAAAAGAAGAGCTTTACTATTTGCTAATGGTGATGGCTTTATATGATACTGACATAGATGACACATCATCAATTCCCTTTCCTGTACATTAACAGGTGTTTTGAAATGTATTCCCATCACTGAAAATGATATAAGTCTCGTTTCTTTCTCTTACCTAATAATATACACATGTATTTTCATTTCTCGCTTTCAATTTCCCTTCTAGGAAATATGACTCAAAAGAACCTTTCGAAATCAGTTTCTTAACTTATATAATGTTATTTACAGGTGTTTTAATGTGTTAAAGAGAATATATATATATATATATATATATATATATATATATATATATATATATATATATATGCTGTATATACTATATTTATATTTTCCTCCATTTATGTTACGTTCTAAGCTAAAAACACATCTTTGAAAACTACTTTTCTGATTGGTCCGGTAATAAGAAATAGTTTATAATATTATATAAATGTGTATGTGGTATAATATATGTATTATATTATTATACTAGGCCAGCAGATGGAGCTCCCGGCTTCTTTTCACATGCTTTTCAGGCCATCCTTAAAGTTGAATCACTTCTTGAAATGTGACCTACTTGTTATATTTTTTTTCCAGGAGCACCGATTGTCTGTTTAGTCAGTGGTGCTCTCAGTATCACGCACCCTAAAGCTGATGTAATAATAATCACAGATACCTGCTTCTCCTCCTGCTAATGCTGCCTGCTCCTGTGCTTTCATCTACATGTAATCACCCTCATGCATTAGTTCATGTCTGTTTTAGGCTTCAGTGATACAGAGAATGAGAAGAACAGCGCACAAGCACAAAGTAGTGATTTTATTCTTGAAGTACCATCTGCTATACTTCTGCAGCCTAGTAGATGTCTAGAGGTAGCTGGGTGTTACATTGCATTTAGTGCATTGTACTGTTTATGGTGAAGGTTCCACTTTAAAAGGTTTACCTTAACCACTTACCCACCGGAGCCCTTTTTTACATTTGTTGGTTACAAGTTAAAAACTGTTTTTTTTTTTTGCTAGAAAATCACTTAGAACCCCCAAACATTATATATATTTTTTTCAGACACCCTAGAGACTAAAATGGCGATCATTGCAATAATTTTTGTCACACGGTATTTGCGCAGCAGTCTTTGAAGCGCATTTTTTTTGGAACAATTTTACTTTTTTGAGTTAAAAAATAAGACAACAGTAAAGTTAGCCTAATTTTTTGTATATTATGAAAGAGGATGTTACGCTGAGGAAATAGATACCATACATGTTACGGTTGAAAATTGTGCACACTCGTGGAATGGTGACAAACACCGGTACTTAAAAATCTCCATAGGCGACACTTTAAACATTTTTAACGGTTACCAGGTTAGAGGTGCAGAGGAGGTCTTTTGTTCGAATCATTGCTCACACTCTGGCGATTGCAGCGATACCTCACATGTGTGGTTTGAACACCGTTATCATATGTGGGTGCGACTTACGTATGCGTTTCCTTTGCTGCGCGAGCTCGCGGGGACAGTGGCGCTTTAAAATTTGTATTTATTTATTTATTTTAATTATTTATTTTTTAACACTGTTCCTTTAAAAAAAAATCTGATCACTTTTATTGCTATCACAAGGAATGTAAACATGCCTTGTGATAGTAATATATGGTGACAGGTACTCTTTATGGAGGGCTGGGGGGTCTAAAAGACCCCCCATCCCTCCTTTGCCCTTTACAGCATTCAGATCGCCAAAAATGGCGATTCTGAATACTGTCATTTTTAAAAACCAGCGCCGTTAGCCGCCGAGTAAACCGGAAGTGACGATGTAATGTCGCTTCCGGAATTTGACGAAGGAGACCCGATTGGAGCAGATTCCAGCTTCCTTCAGGTCTCCTTCTAGCCAGCGGATGTGCCGGATGAGAGCTCCGGTCTCCCGGAGGCCGGAGAAGAGCGGCGGAAGGTGGCGGGAGGGGGGGGGATGTCCCCTCCCGCCCCTGGCATAATGACCGAACGGCTCCCGAGCCGGATCGGCCATTATCACCGGATAGCCGACCATCCACTCTAAAAGATGGTTCCAAACCTGGAATCAAATTCAAGCTCATCCTCAACCATAGTCACTGTTTTAGCAGAAAGAGCTGTAAGGCACCCAGGAGGTCAACTCTCACAGAAATGTCAGATTCCCTTTTAGGTTTTTCCACAAGATTTCTCAGAATCTATTTTTTTTTTAAGTCATATTGCTTACATTCATGAGTATATAGCAGTAAATTACACTTTATGCTATTGCAGAACAAATAGAATCCTCTACAAACAAGGGGAATAAGTGCAATGGGGGTCGGTACCAGGATAGGTGGGACATTTGCATCCACAGCGTGTCTTTCAGTTGTGTATCGGTTACCATTAATCCTGAGCCCCGACCACGTCATCGACCGTAGATGTTGATTGTAGCCATTTATCCCATATTTTATGATACTTATTGGGGCAGTTCCTGTGTTGATACAGAAGTTTTTTATATGGGAGAGTTTGGTTAACTGCTGCCTTCCGTTTTTGGAAAGTCGGTGTCACCGCTCTGAGCCATCTCCTAGCTATCATTAGTCTGGCGGCCTATAGCGTTTCTTGCATGAAGGGGTGGAGATCTCAGGATCTAATCTTAAGTGGCATTCGAGGACACAGGCAGAAGGAAAGGTAAGTATTCTTTCACTGATTTCTTTTACAGGTATGACTGGGTTTAAAATCTTTAGTTGCTTAAAAGGAAGCCTTTACCAAGAGCTTGTTTTTATATGACTTTTATTTAAATAAAACCTACTTTTATGGAATTATGCCATGAGTCCCGATTCTTCTCATCCTTAACCCCTACATGCTGGAGGCCTGTGGATACCATATCACCTGCTTAGTGAAGGTCCAGTCCTTAAAGGGATACCAACACCAGTGACGGCCTACATGCGGTTTACCCCTGCAGGGGTGCCGTTATCTGGTAAGTGGGGACCGGAGAGGGGAGCACTAGTGGACCTCACACCCTGGCACAAATGTGTAATTGATATGACACAGAGCACCTGATGGATTCTGCTATCACACTTTAAGGGAACTTTCTGGGACTTTATGTATTTTGATGAACTTTTACTTACCATATGAATATCCTGGATTCTACATTGAGCGTATAATTATCCCAGTTTTTAACTGCATTATGGTCTCTTACCTGCCAGCTTATTGAGTTTTTTAAAGAGAACACAGCTTTATATACTAGTGTTTCATAAGTTTACTGTGATTAATTTTTCACATCAGATCTACCTGCGGAGATCTCTATGGGCATTTTTCCATTAATTGATTTATTTTTGAACTTGTTTGATTTTTTCAGTGAACGTATTGGTAAACTATGTACGACCTATTGTGTATATGTCACACCTATTGCTATTTTGCACTTTTCATTATTGGCCCACTTTTTTTACTATTTTTTTATTATTTAAATTAATTAATTTATTTGATTGATTTTTTTCAGTGATTGTATTGATATAATATGCATGACTAACTAAGCATATGCTACACCTAGTGCAATTATGCACATTTATTGCACATTTTTTTCTGGATATATTGCACTTCACTGATCAGCACAATATTGCACATATAGCACTTTATTTGTCATACTCAATTTGCTAGAGGCAGCGCCACACTCCCTTTTTGCACACTCACTTTAAAGCTTTACCTTCAGTCTTGCACAGCTGTACAAGTCCCTCTCTGGTACCCAAGCTACTGATATGATTTCACTGTGCACTGCAAGTTTCTCACAGTGTGCATTAGAAGCTGCAGAAAGTCAGATAGAGCCTGCCTAATTTCCTGGCTGGAGAACCTGAGGCCCTCCAGCTGTTGCGGAACTACAACTCCCATCATGCCTCTGCCTTTGGGAGCAGCTTTCAAAGCCTCATGGGACTTGTAGTTCAACAATAGCTGGAGGGCCACAGGTTAAGCACCCATGGAGCCCTTTCCCACCCAACTGTACTGTCCCTAGTTCATGCCTTTCATTCATTGGATTTCAGTTCAGTCAATCATGGAGCCTCCAGAATTATGTGTGGACCTTACCTAGGGCAGTCTGCATGCAAATACAGTCTACCTAGGAATGTCCTGACTAGAGATGTAACAGTTCCTGAAATTTTAAAGCCATGAGAAAGAAAAGTTTTTTTTACCCTTTTTTCTGGAAAAGAAATAGAGATTTTCAGGAAAATTGGGGAAAAAATCCCTGTGCAGTATTTTTACAAATTGAAAGTCCTTTTGTTACACTGGGAATGTGAAATGCAGTATAAGATTGCAGCTTATTTAATAAATGCATTACATTTGCTTTTTGAAATTATATTTTTATTTCTTATTATAAATGGAATAACAAAGACTGTATATGTTAAGAAAATGTTAACTATACATGAGAACAGGTAACCACCCCCTTTGCTTCATAATTATTGAAACGCTTCCAGCTAATTTGCATTTTTAGTTATTGACAATGCTGATCCAGAAGCATATATTGCTGTTGCTAGAGCTTGATCAAGATTCTCCTGATTTTCAGGTGTTGTTTTATCTATAAATGAAGGGATTGTGTATATTTGTGAGGCCGTGGTTTGTAACAGTTCCTTACTTGAAGATGCTACTGGTGAAGAAACACTTTGTGATGATACAAAAGCAGCAGAAAGAGTGTTTCTGGAATGAGATCTCTGAAGGGAAAAGCTATGTGCACTTATATTCTGCTCCTCATCATTATACATTCCATAAAGTATTTTTAATATCTCAGGGCACCTCTGGCAAGCCAGGATGTGTTTTGTCATCCTAGTAGCATTTGGAAAAGAATATTTCTTCTCACAATATTTGCAAATTGCAGCTTTTTTCTCAGTAGAAATTGCACAGTGGAAATGTTACCAAACTCTAAGGCTCCATGCACACTGGACATTAAGAAAACATTCTAAAAACGGCAGTAGCTTTGTAGTGAGTTTTTCAGCTTTTATCAGCGTTAATGCACTTGCGTTTTTGAGCGTCAGCGTTTTTTTTTTTGATGGATCAAAAATGTCCAAAAATGCTGGTAAGCCATGTTTTTAGAGCGTTTTTGGGTGTTTGTGCGCGTCTTTAAGCTTTCAACTTTTTTTGTGGTCAGAAAAACGACTCTTGAACGCGATTTTATGGCGTTCTGACAACAGCCCATAAACTCCACTGCTGATAAACATCAATAAACGTCCAGGTGTGCATGGACACATAGGATAACATAGAGGGGAGTTTATGGGCTGTTAAAAAAAACTTCCAAAAACATCCGTTTAGCAGCCACAGTGTGCATGGAGCCTAACTATTGGTCTCACCATTTTACTGAGAGGAGGAAAAGAAAAAACAATTTACATACCAGACTATAGATAAACACTATGCTATGATGGTGAACAATAATAGGAATCATTTAACCACTTCCCGCCTATAGCAGAATGACGACCGGGAGGGGTTTCCGTTATCCTTACTGGAGTGGCGCAGCGATCGGTGGTGAGGTGTGTCACACTGACACACCGCAATGGCGATCATGGTAAAGAGCTTGTGACCAATCACAGCTGATCACGGTGTGAACCAGGAAGTGGCAGTAAACGTCTTTCCTCTGTTTGCGCTGACAGAGACAGCCGATCGGCGGCTCTCCTGTCAGAGCGGGGGTCTGCGCTGACAATCAGTGCATTGATTATCAGTGCAGCCCCCAACAGAGGTGCCCACCACAGCTGCAAATCACTGCCTATCAGCTGCCAGTCAGTGTCCACCAAAGTACCAATCATTGCCCATCAAAGTGCCAATCAATGCCCATCAATAATGCCTGTCAGTGCCCTTCAATGATGCCAATCAGTGCCCATCAGTAATGACTGACAGTACCTCCTCATCAGTGCCATCTATTAGTGCCCATCAGTGCCATTTATTAGTACTCATCAGTGCTGCCTGTCAGTGCCAATCAGTGCCACCTGTCAGTGCCCATCAGTGCCACCTATCAGTGCCCGTCAGTGCTGCATATTGGTGCCCATCAGTGCTGCATATCAGTGCCGCCTATCAGTGCCCATCAATTCTACATATTAGTGCCTGCTCATCAGTGCCAACTCATCAGTGCCCATCAGTGCCGCCTCATCAGTGTCTGTTAGTGCAGCCTCATTATTGCCCGTCAGTGAAGGAGAAAACAAAATGGCATAACAGAAACAAAGAAACTTTTTTTTTTTTCAAAAATGTTGGTTATTTTTTAGTTTGTTTAGCAAAAAAATAAATACCCCAGTGGTGATCAAATACCACCAAAAGAAAGCTCTATTTGTGGGAAGAAAATGATAAAATTTTAGGTTGAGTACAGTGTTGCATGACCGCGCAATTGTCATTCACAGTGTAACAGCGCTGGGCAGGAAGGGGGGAAAGTGCCCAGTATTGAAGTGCTTAAAGGTAAAAAAGATAACATTTGTCAGACAAATTTACCCTCTTACTTGTAAATTAAGGCCTGAGAGGCAGAAAGTATCATCTACTGTATCACAACAATACAGGCAAACTAAACTGGAGCCTTTCCACTGCAGTGCCCCCTAGTGGTCGAAATGCATATTTCTCTTGTTTGATAACTGCATTGAGAAGTACAGTGGTACTTGAATTGTATTCCAGGATTTCCTTTTCTTCAGCAGAGAGAATTTACAATGTTTTAGAAATCTTTCATTAAAATCTCCATGTTATATATTTTGAATACCATGTCATAGATATTTTTATTTAGAATTGTAAAAGAACACAGTCCTCACTTTTTAAAAAAAATTTGCAGAAAAAAAGACAAAAAAACAAAAAATGGAAAAAAATGTTTTCCCACCAATTTTTCCATTTTTTCCAGGCCTTCCCATCTCTAGACCTGACTGATACCCACTCATTAAGGCCTTCTTATTTTTAATAGGCCCTCCCAAAAGCAAGCCCTCTGCTTGTACCAGGGCAAAGGGCTCTTGAGTGGAATACTGAGGCCGGATGCTTTGATGCCTTCAGGAAGCTAAGTACTGCCTTGCATAAAGAAGCACAGAGGCTCACTGATAGCATCACTGGGTCTAAAATAAGGTATGCAAAAATGTCAGTGGCATGTTAATGCTCTCATCAACGGAGACCAGGAAAAGCAAAATACAATAGCTCAAACTAAAACATGCACATGCACGCAAGCATGCACATGCACAAGAACTAAACAATTCAGAGCAGTGACTTTTTTTCTTGTCTTCCCCATTTCATCCTTCAGAAGGCTCTGTATAAAGTTTCAATTAGAGACAAAGAATCTGAAAGCAAATAGTTTTTGATGTGCTCTGTCTTCAGAAAGTCGGTAATGCTCTGTGGATCCTGCCATGTCGTGGGTGCACCTTTTATTATATATATTTTTTTTTTTTTAACAGAAGAGTTTATTAACAATTCAGCATTACAGAGTATCACAATCCAAATAGCCAAAGGTACATATCTGTGTTACATAGTCACAAATTATTACACAAGATTGCATGAGGTGTCAACATACCATAATACATCTGCTAAACATGTAGGGTAGTACTGCACCACTACTTCCTCCCCCAAATTGCCTAGACAACGGGGGCGGGCCCCTGATAGGGGGAATGTAAAAAACAAGGGAGGGAGCTTGGATCGTGGGCCAGGGCATATCACCTGAATATTCAAAACCTACGTAACCTACTACTAGCCATGTTTTCAAGTGCTAGACCATCTAGACCAAATTTTTTCATACTTTTTAGGGCACTGCCTGCTTTCGTATGTAAGTTTATATAGTGGCAGTACTGACACAACCGACCTCCTCCAAGCCTCGCAGGTGGGGGCCTGCTCCGATTTCCATTTCAATAGTATCTCTCTTCTAGCATAAAAGAGGGAAAAGGTGATACATAACTTAGAGTACCTGTCCCCCTCGACCTCCTCCAAATAATAGCACCATGGGATCAACCGGTATCTGCGTGTCGCATATCTCTCCCAGCTCCTTCGCCACCCCATCCCAGAACGAACCCAATTTGGGGCAGGCCCAGACCATGTGCCAGAATGAGCCCTGATCAGACCCGCATCTGGGGCAAACACTCTCCCTGTCCGGGTAGATGCGGGATAGTCTCTGGGGGGTGTAATATGCTCTGTGAATAAATTTTAATTGTATGAAGCGATCTTTAGCTGCTATCATAGTGGGGATATAAGTCGATACACAGTCTGACCACTCCTCCTCCCCCAATCCCGGAATATCTTCCCTCCACCTAGCCAGAGAGTCCGCTGTCTTAGTGTCATACGCCACTGAGAGATACATGTAGAGAGTAGAGAGGGGTTTGCCCATAATTTCTGAAGTAAGGAGGCGCTCAATTGAGTCAGATTGTAATGTCACCCCCTGAGGGAACTGAGCCCCCAGAGCATGGTGCAGCTGCCAGTAGCGAAAAATAAAAAATTTAGGAAGGGCGAACTTAATTCTAAGGTCTTTGAACGGAATAATCTTCCCATCTGTCATGACCTGCCTAAGCGTTAATATTCCCTTGGAGGCCCACGCTGAGGGGTCCGGGATAGTCTGTAGTTGAGGCAGCGTGGGGTTACCCCACAACGGCGTGTGCGGTGATATTTTCCCAGGGCTTCGATAAATGGCCCTTGCCTCCCTCCACACCTTCACAGTGGTTTTCATTAAATTGATCAGGGGGTAGTGAGCCCGCAGGCCCCTAAAGACCAGGTTGCTCAGGGCGGCATACGAACCCACCACAGCCGCCTCCAACCTCACTGCCACATTCTTGGGGGCCTGAGAAAACCACCATCGTACCGTCACTAGAACCGCCGCCCAGTAATATAACTGAAAGTTTGGCAACGCCAATCCACCACCCGAGAGAGGGAGATACAGAATACGCCTCGAAACCCTGGGGGGCCCCCCCGCCCACACGAAGGAGATCACGACACTTTCTAGTTTCCGAAAAAAGACCTTCGGAATCGGGGTCGGAGTGTTACGGAAGAAATATAGAAATTTGGGCAAGTATACCATTTTGAGCAAATTCACCCTCCCCACCGGAGATAACGGAAGTGAGCGCCAAGTCGTACATTTACTACTTAGCTGAGACAGAAGAGGGTATACGTTCCTCTCCAAATAGGCTGTTGTGTTGGGCGTAATTCTGACCCCCAAATATGTAAACTCAGACACCCACTTGAGGGGGGTACCCGTGTCCAACTTGGGATTAGAGGAATGAAGGGGGAAGAGGACCGACTTGTCCCAGTTTATACGAACACCAGAGTAGAAGCCGAACTGCTTAAATAGGGCCAGTACTGTTTTAAGAGACCCCTCCGCATCCGCCAGATACAGGAGGGTGTCGTCCACGTAAAGAGACAGTTTCTCCTCCAGCGGGGGCACCCTCAGTCCCTTCACCCCGCTATGCGCCCTGAGTCAAACAGCCAGGGGTTCCAAGGCCAGAGCAAACAGCCCTGGAGACAGGGGACAGCCCTGCCTCGTGCCCCGCTGGAGGGGAAAGGCCCCGGAGAGAGTCCCGTTGGTACGCACTCTCGCCTGCGGCTGCTTGTATAGCAGCTTTACCCATGCCAAAAATCTAGGGCCGAACCCAAATCTTTGCAGAACTGACCACAGGTATCCCCACTCCATGGAATCAAAGGCCTTCTCTGCATCCAGAGAGGCCACCAACCCCGGGCTGTCAACATCCGCCCTGTCAATGTGTGTAAAGAGCCTTCTAATATTTATGTCCGCGCCCCTCCCAGGCATAAACCCCGTCTGATCAGGGTGAACCAGCTCGGTGATTACCGTATTCAGTCTAGTCGCAAGGATTTTTGCCAGGACCTTGGCATCTACATTAAGAAGGGAGATAGGCCTGTAGGATGAGCACAGAGACGGGTCCTTCCCTGGTTTCAGAATAACAACTATGACCGCTTCCCTCAACGAAAGAGGGAGGGTCCCCACGTCCAATGCCCCGCTGAAAACCTCCTGCATTCTAGTGGCCATCTCCCCAGCATATTGTTTGTAGAATTCTACCGGTATGCCATCTGGCCCGGGAGTCTTCCCTGTCTGCAAAGTCTTGAGCACCCCCAGTATTTCTTCGGACGTAATGGGTTTGTCCAGTCTGTCCCTGTAGGTTGGGGTCAGTTCCGGTATGTCTATGTCCCGTAAATAATCTGTCAGGTCGGCCTCCCCATACGTTACACGTGAGGTGTACAGTTTCCTATAGTATTGGACAAAGCTGTGGCTAATTTCCTCCGGGGTACACTGCACACTCCCGTCATCCCCTTTAATCTGGGCGATTCCCACCCCCCCATCTGCTCTCTAGAGAGCCAGGCCAAAAGTCTTCCCGTGCGTTCCCCTTGTTCAAAAATCCTCTGAGATTGTGCCAGTAGTTTTTTCTGAGTCAGGGTTGTACGGATATTGAGCACCTCCGTTATAAGGGCCTGCAAACGCGAGTGGTGCTGCGGGTCCCCTGACCTGATGTACAGTGCCTCCTGCTCGCTCACGGCCAGTTCCGCCCTCCGGAGGGCAGCCCCTCGGGCCCTGCGGGCCCCTGCAATAACGGTCTGGTACTGGCCCCTCATGTATGCCTTGAAGGAGTCCCACACCATGTGCACATCTGCGGAACCCACATTCGTAGCCCAGTAACTCTCCATAGCCCCCCTAGCACCCCCCTCCACCTCCACGTCCGTCACCCAAAACCTTGAGAGTCTCCACAGGCCCCCAGTCGGCGCTGCAGAGGTCTCAAGGTGGAGAAGCATCGGGGCGTGATCCGAAATTCCCCTAGATAGAATGTCAACCTCCCTAACCCTCGGCAGCACCACCCCATTTGCAAAAATGAGGTCTATGCGGGAGAAGGTACGGTACGAGGCCGAGTGACATGTGAAGGCCCGCTCCCCAGGGTTCCTCCACCTCCACACGTCAGTCAGTCCATAGGTCTCTGCCCACTCTGAGATTCCAGAGTCCGAAGGGGACTTTGAAGACAGGCGATCCTTTTCAACATCCGGAACTAAATTAAAGTCCCCTATGAGGACTACATTTTCAGTGGCAAAAAACGCTACTTTAGCTGTAGTTTTGTTTAAGAGAGCCAGGGAAGCCGGAGGTGGCAGATAAAGTCCAGCTATCACCCAGTTCAAGGAGCATATAGAGGCATGTACAATAACAAACCTGCCATCCGGGTCCAACACCAGGTCAAGGAGTTTAAAGGGGAGCGTCTTGTGAATCAAGATACTAACTCCCCGTGCGTAATTCGAATAAGTAGAGTGGTAATGATACCCCACCCACGGTTTTTTAAGGGCAAGAACCTTACTCCCCACGAGATGAGTTTCCTGCAGTATGCAGATGCCTACCGTCCAAACAATAACATGTACGGAGATATACGAGGAACTTGACCCACTATCGACCTGAAATAGACGGTGGAGGCCGAAGGGACCGAGAGAATTTGTTTTGATGTCGATTTCATCGCAAAAAACGGTGACTTTTACATCAGGAGTATCCCCTGAAATTAAATCAAGGCCTACAACTTTTCCTAGCGGACAGAAGTTTCAGGGGAAGCCTGAGACCTTAGAGTCTCACCCGTCTCTGGATACCTGACTGACTGCACACCTCCACCTCCTTGGGACCCCTCGCCCGGAAGTGTACAGTGAGCCGGAGCATGGCATGGAAGAGGGCGTATCTGGAGTAAAAA
>BLSH010378674.1:1874906-1885599 GCA_018402905.1 Glandirana rugosa | reverse complement strand
ACCTCCGCTATCCACGGCGGGCGAGTGTCCTCCGCCTCCATGCTGGGCTCCGAGGCCTGCTGCTGACCGCGCGCCTTGCGCGCCGAGCGTGTCTCCACCCGAACGTTCGGCTGTAGCGGCGGGGTCTCCCCTTGTTGCGGGAAACGGAGCCTCTTTCTCCTGTCTCGACGAGCCCCGACTGCTCCCCGCCTCATCCACACGCTGTGTCCCTCAGGATTCAAGAAAGGGACCCGCTGAAACTGAGTAAAAGGTTGAACACCCGGCGGAGCTCTGACAAACGCGGCCGCTCAGGTCGCCATCTTGGACACGCCCCCCACCTTTTATTATATTTTATTTGTAAAAGAAAGATTTGATATATCGAGTTTGAATAATATAAAACTTCACTTGTACTCTATATAACCTTAAAAATAATTAATAAAATGGCCACCTACCACTAGAATTTCCCTTTAATCTCTGCATTAAATTCAGATTTTTTCACCCGTAATACAAAGACTGTGCATCTCCAAGTAGCCAGAGCTCTTCACTCTAATCTAAGCACAAGTAAATAACATCTCCCCTATGCCCCATAATTATTAAAGAGAAACTAAAAGCCACAATTGATCTGTATAAGCCACCAATTATTAGCCTGCAAAACTGGGAGAAGATTGCTTGTTACATAAGCTATGTAAGTCAAATACATAGAAAACCTCCATATACAGAACCCTATATGCACAGCAGGGGCGTCGGGAGGGGGTGCTGAGGGGGCTACAGCCCCAAGAGGGCCCCCGAAAAGCCTCGGGGCTGTCAAACGTTATTGATAGCCCCAAGCCCTGATTGAGCCACGGTTAACAACAACAGACGCAGCGGCGCCTATAATAGACGTCACGGTCATGTCACTGGTCCAATACCACGCTAGTGCGGAATGTGTGATGTGACGTCCATTAAAGGACGCTGCCCGCCACATTTAGAAGGCAGGGGTGGAGCGGGGAGTGACACTGTGCCTGTTGCGGAGGGCACGTGGTGGAAGAGCAGACATCCGTGCCCTGCTCACGGCGTCCCATTACCTGTCTGTGAGGCAAGGCCGGGGTTTGGGACACTCAGGACAGGTAGGTTACAGCCTGAGCCAGGGCATGGTGCAGTGGACACTGACTGGACACAGAACATGAAGAAGGGACCAGCGTGCAGCTAGGACATGGTGGGCAGTGGGCACAGGACATGAAGGAGGGGAGGGCATGGTGGACACTGGACTAGTCTGCTGGACACAGAACATAAAGGAGGGTACAGTCAGGAGATAAAGGTGGTCACTGGACAGCATGGGACTTGAAGATGAGCAGCACAGCACTGCACTGGAGGACAGATAGATAGGTAACTCGGTAGGTCACAGTGTGCACTAGTGTAGACTGTCTCTGTGGCTGTGCAAAGTGTGCAGAGTGCAGTCAAGCTCAAGCTGGCACCAAGTGTCTAGAGTATCTTTATCTGCTGATTGTTAAACTTTCTGGAATATACATATTGCTATTGTGGTGTAGGATCTGGGCCTGCTGTCCCTCCATCCCTCTTTCCTTCCTTCCTTCTCTCTCCTTCCCTCCCTATCTCTTTCATTCTTCCTACCTCTATCCCTCGTTCATCTCAGACTCAAACCACACCCCCTTTGAGCCATCGCCCCTTTAAGCCACGTCCCTAATTTGTTTAAACCACACCGATTTTTCGCCACGTCGTGCTTAGAGCGCTGCATTTCTTGGGACTAAAGCCCCTGGTCTTTTTCCCACCTAGCAACGCCCCGACCCACAGTCAATCTAGAGGAAGGCAAAATAGACCTCCGATAATCTGACCGTTAGTACGCTCCATTCGACAGTCGATTTTCATTTATTGTCCAACAAAAGCTGGATGAGCCGACTAGAAAATTTTTGTCTGCCGAGAAGGCCACATCCGATTTTCGGCTCGTCTCTACATAAGTTGGACAAACAAAAGTTGAAAGTACAAGTGTTCGGTAGTGTAAACACAAAATCAGCGGAAGGGGCCCAAAGGGTGACGCACAAAAACTGAACTTCCTCTTTATACGCACGTAGCACATCAATACGTTCGCCTTTGTCGAAAGACAATTTTAATATCGTCAGTACGCTAGACAAAATCACGGACAGCTGACTTTGGGAAAAATTGTACGTGCGGTCGTACGACCATCACAGCGTGTGTACGAGGCTTTATTCACTGGATGAGATTACTTCTAAATATTAGTATCCAGTTATATTGTGTGCATTTAGGTATGCATCTAGCTCTTTTTAAAACAATTTACTGGGCTGTTGGCCAGGACTAATTCTTGATGGAGTCTATGCCACATTTTCAGTTCATTATATGGACCACTTATGTATTTATATATGGTGATCATATCTTCTATTAATCGCCTCTTCTCAAGAGAGAATAAACCTAATCTTTAATCATATTTGAGCTCCTCTATGCCTCTTATCAGTTTGGTGAGACCTACAGTATTTTACAAAAGTGAGTACACCCCTCACATTTTTGTAAATATTTTATTCTATCTTTTCATGTGACAACACTGAAGAAATTACACTTTGCTACAATGTAAAATACTGAATGTACAGCTTGTATAATAAATGTTATATGTTAATGTCTAAACCGCTGACAACAAAAGTGAGTACACCTCTAAGTGAAAATGTCCAAACTGGGCCCAATTAGCTATTTTCCCTCTCCGGTGTCATGTGACTCGTTAGTGTTACAAGGTCTAAGGTGTGAATGGGGAGTAGGTGTGTTTATCACTCTCACTCTCTCATACTGGTCACTGGAATTTTAACATGACACCTCATGGCAAAGAACTCTCAGAAGATCTGAAAAAAAAGGTTTGTTGCTCTACATAAAGATGGCCTAGGCCAGGGATATGCAATTAGCGGACCTCCAGCTGTTGCAAAACTACAAGTCCCATCGTGCCTCTGCCTCTCGGTGTCATGCTTGTGGCTGTCAGAGTCTTGCTATGCTTCATGGAACTTGTAGTTCTGCAACAGCTGGAGGTCTGCTAATTGCATATCCCTGGCCTAGGCTATAAGAAGATTGCCAAGACCCTGAAACTGACCTGCAGCATGGTGGCCAAGACCATACATCGGTTTAACAGGAAAGTTCCACTCAAAACAGGCCTCGCAATGGTCGACCAAAGAGGTTGAGTGCACGTGGTCAGCGTCATATCCAGAGGTTGTCTTTGGGAAGTAGATGTATGAGTGTTGCCAGCATTGCTGCAGAGGTTGAAGGGGTGGGAGGTTAGGCTGTCAGTGCTCAGACCATACACCACACACTGCATCAAATTGGTCTGCATGGCTGTCATCCCAGAAGGAAGCCTCTTCTAAAGATGATGCACAAAAAAGCCCATAAACAGTTTGCTGAAAACAAGCAGACTAAGGATATGGATTACTGGAACCATGGCCTGTGGTCTGATGAGACCAAGATAAACTTATTTGATTCAGATGGTGTCAAGCGTGTGTGGCAGCAACCAGGTGAGGAGTACAAAGACAAGTGTGTCTTGCCTACAGTCAAACATGGTGGTGGGAGTGTCAAGGTCTAGGGCTGCATGAGTGCTGCCAGCACAGGGGAGCTACAGTTAATTGAGGGAACCATGAATTGTACTGTGACATACTGAAGCAGAGCATGATCCACTCCCTTCACAGACTTGGCCGCAGGGCACTATTCCAACATGATAAAGACCTCAGAAACACCTCCAAGACTACCACTGCCTTGCTAAAGAAGCTGAGGGTAAAGGTAATGGACTGGCCAAGCATGTCAATATTGACATTTTGGGCCCAATTTGGACATTTTCACTTAGGGGTGTACTCACTTTTGTTGCCAGTGGTTTAGACATTAATGGTTGTGTGTTGAGTTATTTTGAGGGGGCAGCAAATTTACACTGTTATACAAGCTGTACACTCACTACTTTACATTGTAGCAAAGTGTAATTTCTTCAGTGTTGTCACATGAAAGATAATAAAATATTTAGAAAAATGTGAGGGGGGTACTCACTTTTGTGAAATACTGTAAGCAGGCCATAGATGATACTATTTTCTTTCCTGCAACCCAGAATCATTTGACTCCCCATCAACACAGTTAATGTTGATGAGGGAATCCCTCCCACAGAGCTATTGTGTTCTCCCAGCATGGGGCCTGGGGAGCCCTCCCTGCCTATAGCGGCTATAGCTGCTGGCAATATTTGCATCCTAAAAATCCGACATGCTGGTTGTACCCAAGTTGATCAATGATCAACTTGGGTACAATCAGCCTGCCCATACATGGTTTGAATCTCAGCCAGTCCCTGCTGAACCAGTCAAGATTTAAACTGTCTATGTCTGGCTTTAAGCTAACCATGGACTGTTATAGATTCACACAATTGAGGTTGATGGAGGAAGCCCCCACCACCAGCCCTAATATTGTATTCTGATAGTGGGACTCACCACTGTCAGAATGCAGTGATCAGCAGCTGCAGCCGCTTACTGATATATGTTTTCCAACTTGTCCCTTTAACTGAAGTAAATCAAACTATCAATTGCCATACACTAATCGAAACTCCACCAGTCCCTGCTGAACTGGCATAATTTCTATCAGTGTATATCCAGCTTTAGCTGCAAAAATTCAGCGATGACCAGACAGGAGGAAGTGAAATAAATAATAAGGGCAATTTGTAACTTTTGTGTTTTGATGCTGACTATCTTTCTCCGGACTGCTGTAGATATTAGTCCCACTGCATCTGGTGTGAACGATCCTCAGGAGACGATGTGATGCCTACTTACACATAAGGGGGTATGGTTTGCTGCTTGCCTTAATTATGTCACGCCTCCATCCCTAATCATACTGAAGAACAAAAAGGCGCCCATGGGACTTTGAGTGAAGCCAACATATAGTCTAGGAAACATACAAGTAGTTTAAATAAAATACTTGTTTTATTGTTTGTAATAAAACAACAAATTATGGACAACCGAGGTCAGAACCTCTGCACAATGGGCATATATT
Source organism: Glandirana rugosa (assembly GCA_018402905.1). Taxonomy (NCBI): domain Eukaryota; kingdom Metazoa; phylum Chordata; class Amphibia; order Anura; family Ranidae; genus Glandirana; species Glandirana rugosa. Next base: position 1,880,619 of record BLSH010378674.1, on the reverse strand, counting down.
ATGCTCACAACCAGGAACATGTACATGAAAGATCAATACAAAGATGTTGGAAGTTTACGCAATGCATCTTTACTCGACGCGTTTAGCGAGCTCTGCTCGCTTCCTCAGGAGTGGACTCGTGACATCTAGAAGATAGATGAAATAAATATATATCACAACATGGTTGTTAGTTGTAGTACAGCAGCGGGGGTCCAAATAGGTACCCCATACTTACATGAGTGAGTATTCTCCAAATGAAGGACCCCCACACGGCCGCAGCAGGAGGCACTCAGCACGGGAGCTGAGGGGGCGTGGTCAGCGACACCTACTTACCACCTGTTTTAACCCAATAATTGCCACACCAATGTGCCGCACCCACATGTATTGTATGCGGTTGTGGGGTATGTGCATCACTTTCCCATTTGCTTGAATCGCAATAGCAAAAGTTTTACTGTAGGTCCGAGGTAAAGTATCGCGATCATGGCATATGAAAACCCCAGTCCATTGCCCTTGCAGTTTAAGGGGGGTGCTATAAGCACATTTCAACCATACGTTTTTAACACCCCTTCCTCCCCAAACACAAGTCTAAATGAGCCCTAATTGAGAACAATGCATAACTGATATTGCAAACATTGCTCGTCTTTACAACAGACAGGGAATAACAAACACCATGTCATATCTCTTGTACCCAAAATGAAATCTTTATTTAAATTTGAAATGAAAGACTCTACTATTTTGTGATACTTACTATGATGCACATAGTATATACTGGGAAAATTTGTTTGTGCAAATATTTATTGTGGAGGTGATAGGTTGAATACATAATTTTGTATGTGAGCTCACAGCATAGGTAAAGTAAATGCCACAACAGAAAGAGAAACAGTAAAGTAAAGTAAAAATAAACAAGCTGCATAGAATTCTGTATGAACCCAGGCGGTTTTACACAGTTCCCTCCATAGGCTGCATTGTCTTTTTTGGCTCCTCCCACCTCTCACCTGTGATTAAGTATCTGTTACTTATTTTATTTAACATTTCTAACATTTTTAGGCCAACTATGTAATACTCCATGGAACTCTTCCTCTTTGCCTCCTCCTTGGGCTGGGGTCAATGAAGATGCAGGAAGCATTGCTTACACGATGACGTCAGCACCGCTCTCTGCACCTTTATAAAGTAAATGCAATGGTGATGCCCTCTCAGGGGATGGGTCTGATGTCCACCACTCACAGTAATCATCAATCTTCTTGCTGTCACTTAAAGCGGTAGTAAACCCATGCATTTAACAGGTTAAAAACCAGTCACATTGCCGGAAATGTAACACTCCCATTGGTTGTGCTCTAAACCATACTGTCAAACCATCCAATAGCTGGTGTCATAGCAGATCACATGTGCAGCATCATGGCAGTTGTAGATTAAATAGAGGCCAAGGTGGCAGCTTCCTTGGCTGAAAATGATAGGAGGGTTTACTACCACTTTAAGAGGTACTTTGGCAATAGCACCAGACTTAAGGTGAGTATTGCAGGCTGAGATTTTAAACGCTGGCCGAGGGAGACAATAAGGGAAACATTAGCACTGATTTGGTATTTAAAACCCAACTATAGCCAAAACATTTTCTTTTATTTATTTTGTTTTTGGAGGGTGTAGTGAGGGGCTGAACCTCTGTAAGTTTATGAGTACCATCTATATCTCCTTTGGACATGTTCCCTTCCTGTCTAGATCAGAGATGTCATACTGAGCAGAAAATGATGAAACATATCCCTAACTTGGAGACAGAATGTAATTAAATATATTTAAGTTTAGCAACTAAAGTCGGCCATAGACAAATATAAATTCGGCCAGTTCAGCAGGGACTGGCCAAATTTTGATGCATGTATGGGCAGGCTGGTTGTACCAAAGTCCATCTACCAATGCACTTCTGTATAACCAGCCTGTTGGGCTTTCTCCGTTTAATGGAGTGTATTCGGACAGTGGAGAAGCCTCCCTTCTGTCAATACAAAGGCTCAGCAGAGAGGATTCCCCCATCCACATAAAGTGTGTGGATGGGGAACTCGAGTCATATTTTTTTTGTTCAACCTATTGGTTGAATGAAAAATTATGACTCATCTATGGCCTGCTTAAGTCAGGTTTTTGCTGCTGTTTTTGAGCATTTTGGGGAGATTACCCTTCACTCCCTGTCTAGGTGACAAATGTCACACAGAACAAGAAGTGATTGAATATATCCCCAAGAGGGAGACAGATTGCAATGATGATGATTTTTTTAGTGGATTGAGTACAGCTTATGCTTGCATACCTCCCAGCTTTCTGAGATTGGAATGATGAACACCTATTATCAAAAGTATGTAGGCATAGGACACCCCCGGGTGGCCCCTGAAAGGAGAATTGTACAAAAAAATTATTGGTGAAACTCACAAATGCTTTTTTTACCACTACTATTCCCTTTTATTGGCTTTTGGAATTTACAATAGCAGCAATTTAGAAATCCGATGAAAGGTTTTTGATGGATAAGTAGTGTGTTTTATATACAAGTATATAGTTCAGACCAAAATGAGGGACAAATGAGGAGGGACAGAGGGACTTTGTTCTGAATGAGGGACATTCTCTCAATATCAGGGAGCTATGGGCTTAGCGGGTTTTTGGGAGATAAAAAGAAGAGACACTCCTGTATACAGAAGCTTTCATTTGCATAGTAATGCCATTAAGTTATTGGTTTTGCATGCTCTAAAAATGAAAGCTGAGAATATGGATAGATGTTTATTCTGGGCAATGAATCATTCATTGTTTTTTTAAGATTGCAGATTTTCTTCCCGGACATGTGACGTGTTGGCAAATCACTGATCCTTTACTATCCTATGTTCTGTCCGGCTGTAATTTCTATTCCTGGAAGACTTTCTTCAGTGCAGGCTTCTTAGGGGAAGCCTCCAGTAAATTCATCATATCTTTCAATATATAAAGTCAGTTAATCTCCTGTAACTACAGAGCTGACAGATTTGTAGAATGTCTGCAGGTATTCCCACCTCAAGGGAATAAGGTACTTAACTGTGTAACTATAAAACATGCAGCTAACTGATGACAGTCGTAGTAAAAATAATATAATGTTTTATCCTGTGTAGCAAAGTCACACATATTGCAGAAAATGATGTCTGCCTGTTCTGTATTATTCATGTTGATCCAGTCAGTCTTATGAGTGATGATGATGAGTAAAAAAAATATTTAATCAAAAAATTTAAGAGCCAGTACATTTGGGCTACAAATGCGAAAGGACTATATAGACCCGAGCTCAGAGCAACTAAGTTTATGTAAGCATAAAAACAAATCCTCTTCCATCCTGTTACGTCATTACCTCAAAGTATTTGCAATATTTATAACTGAAAAGATGTAAGGCATTAGAAACTGAAACTGGCTGTCTGTTTATGAAAGTAGAAGAACCCAGGTGCAAACCAGAGACCATCATGTGTTACTCACATGTACAAGGTGTCATGACTAGAGTAGAGCGGACACCCAGATGTTCGGGTTCGGCGGGTTTGGCCGAACGTCGCGAAAAAGTTCGAGTTCGGCCCCAAACTTGACCCCGAACCCCATTGAAGTCAATGGTGACCCGAACTTTTGGGCACTAAAATGGCTCTAAAAAAGTCCTGGAAAGGGCTAGAGGGCTGCAAAAGGAAGCAAAATGGAGGTAAGAGTAGGACAAGTGCCCTGCAAACAAATGTGGATAGGGAAATAACTTAAAATCACATACAAAAAAAATAAAAAATGGAGGAGGAGGTGGATGTGGAGTAGGAGGTTGAGGAGGCGGTGACCGTGGCGGTGTAGGTGGAAGTGGCGGTGAAGGAGGAGGAGGTAGCCAACACTGTTTTTTGTTTGTTTGTTTTTTTTTGTAATTGGGGTAGCCCCCAAAATATTGGGACATATTAAAAAAAAAAAAAAATCACTATCTGCAGACAAACCCAGAGATGTTCTAGCATGGGTTCACTTTTTCCATATAAAATGTACCATGGTTTATTTTTTATGTTTCTCCTGTGACAAATTCCAATAAAGTCTTATTTTCTTATTTTTTAAAGACTTATGTTCTATAAAAAAAAGAATAAGTTCACTTAAGTATACCAATGGCTTTGTGAGGCTGGTATAAATGTTTATTCTGCACAAGGTACAGACAAGTCTTATGGGATCCATGCCTGGTTCATTTTAATAAACGTTAGCTTGTCCACATTGGCTGTGGACAGGCGGCTGCGCTTGTCTGTGATAACGCCCCCTGCCATGCTAAACACACGTTCAGACAATACACTGGCTGCAGGGCAGGCCAGCACCTCCAAGGCATAAAGGGCAAGCTCAGGCCATGTGCCCAATGTGGAGACGCAGAAGTTGAATGGGGCAGACCCATCAGTCAGTACGTGTAGGGGTGTGCACAAATATTGTTCCACCATGTTGCTGAAATGCTGCCCCCTGCTAAGACGTTGCCTATCAGCTGGTGGTGCTGTTTGTTGTGGTGTGCTGCTGACAAAGCTTTTCCACATTTCGGCCATGCTAACCTGCCTTCTGAGGTGCTGGCAGTGCCACAGCTGTGTTGGCGACCTCTTCCTCCTCCTCTGCCTTCGCCTTGTGCTTCCACTGAGCCCCCGTATCATTTGGGAATGCCTTCAGCAGCGCGTCTACAGGGCCATCTTAATAACATCATGGGCCCCTGGGCAAAGTAATGCACTAGGGCCCCTACCAGGGAGATGGTGACCTGCGGTGCGCTATACTCGCAGGAGCAAGGAGTGAGTGTGGCTAAATGATGCTACATATTGGGCATGGCTTTTGAGTCTGATTAGAAACAACAAATACACACAACCAGGGAATAATCCCAAATTTAATTCACCCCCCTATACACACTGTCCCTCCCTCTCTACACACTACCCCCATCCCCCATATACACTGACTCCCTGTACACACTGCTTCCTTTTTGAAACTATCCCCCTCCTTGTACACACTGCCTCCATGTCATAAATGCCTCTCCCACCCTATAAGTGACCTGTATTTATGTAAGACTGTACACAGTACAAAGGGGGCAGGAGGGCATAGTAGAGGGGAGGTCAGTAGGGTACAGTATAGGGTGTAGTGATGTATATTGTCAGGTTTGGGAAGTATAGGTGGTATAGTGGCAAGTTTGGGTATAGTGAGGACATTCAGTATGTAGTGGGGGCAGTCAGTGTGTAGTGAGAGCAGTCAGTGTGCAGTGAAGGGCAATCAGTGTGTAGTGGTGGGTAGTCAGTGTGCAGTGTGGGGCAGTCAGTGTGCAATGTGGGGCAGTCAGTGTGCAGTGTGGGGCAGTCAGTGTGCAGTGAGGGGCAATCAGTGTGCAGTGAGGGGTAGTCAGTGTGTAGAGGGGGCAGTCAGTGTGCAGTGGGGGCAGTCAGTGTGCAGTGAGGAGCAGTCAGTGTGCAGTGAGGAGCAGTCAGTGTGTAGTGAGGGGCAGTCAGTGTGCAGTGAGGGGCAGTCAGTGTGTAGTGAGGGGCATTCAGAGTGTAGTGAGGGGCAGTCAGTATGCAGTGAGGAGCAGTCAGTGCGCAGTAAGGGGCATTCAGAGTGTAGTGAGGGGCAGTCAGAGTGTAGAGGGACCAGTCAGTGTGCAGTGAGGAGCAGTCAGTGTGCAGTAAGGGGCATTCAGAGTGTAGTGAGGGGCAGTCAGAGTATAGAATGTGAGACTTACGGGGAATGACGTGTGACTGACGAGGAGTGACGTGTGACTGACCAGGGAGAT
>BLSH010378674.1:1849894-1865947 GCA_018402905.1 Glandirana rugosa | reverse complement strand
AATCCAGGGACACCAGGAAAGGAACCAGATCCACCAGTGGAGGACGACCAGGCTGTGTGACGCGATCCAGGCAGGAGATCCCCCTTCTTCCACCGCTGATGTCACGGGCCGGAGGGTCCTAATAGATCTCAAAGGCGCTCTTACACCTGAATTCTGGTAAGCCTCCACACTGACCAAAGTTGGAGCCCTTCTTATCACATTGAATACCCATCACAGAGAGTCACGATTTTATCTGAAGATTCACTATTTGGATATAGCACACCGGATTCCTGTCACACTTTATGGACACTTTGTCACTTTAATAAGATTTTTATTAATATTATGTATGAAAGCATATTTTTTCAGTAATTTATACCTATGCATTTTATCTATTTTATCTTATATCACTGTCTCATTTGAGTGATCACTATTTATTACACCCTATGATCGATATAATATCATAATCTGCCATCATTTGGTTTTTTTCATACATTCAGTTTAGCGCCACCAACACACATTATACACACTCTCCCTACACTAGTATGAGATGATGTGACATGCAGCACTACGTGATTTCAGCTTATATAGAGGCTGGGTCACATGATGCACTGGCCAATCACAGCCATGCCATTAGTACGCATGGCTGTGATGGCTTCTAAGGGCAAACGAGTGAAACGCTTGTTGATTGGCTGCCCTGCAGCTATTCAACAGGCATGAAAAAATAGCCGAACCCCAAACCCAGACTTTTTCTCAAATGTCTGGGTTCGGGTTCGGGACACGGACACCCTAAAGTCCGGTACGAACCCAAACTTTACAGTTCGGGTTCGCTCAACTCTAGTCATCTATGGCTGAGATACATTGATGACGTACTAATGGTTTTGGGTGGTATTGTCGATCAATTGTGTCCATCTTTATGGAGGAACTAATTTCCAACGATCTGAATATTAAATTAACGTATTCCTTTGACAAACAACAATTGCCTTTCCTGGACCTCCTGAGTGAGGCCCCGGGTGGGTAAAGTCTCGACCAGAACCTACCGTAAGGACACTGCAGCCAACACCTTGCTGCAGGCGACTAGTCACCATCCCCAATCCCTGATTTGTGGGATACCAGTAGGACAGTTTCTTAGAGTCAAATGAAATTGCTCTGCCGATAATGACTTTAAGACTGAAGCAACTGACCTTTACAACCGGTTTAGGGAGAGGGGCTATTCCCATGGCTAAGAGAAAGGTATGGAAGCATCAACGTCAAGATCTTCTTCAGCCTAATAGGGACCTATAACTAGCATTTCCCAAAAATAATCCCATTAGAATTATTACCCGATATGGTTCCCAGTGCAATCAGCTTAGGGATATCTTGGACCAACATTCTTACAAGATCTCCAGTGCTGGGGGAGATCGTGGGCCCATGACCCATTCTGACAGCACGCAGCTCAAAAAAGGATGATAATCTCACCCATTCCCGGACGTTTAGGGGCAGTAGGGCATTTTTTTAGATTTAGAGACGTTTGCTGCCTATGTGGAACTTTATTACTATTATTATTATGGCCTGCCGACATCTTACCATGCAGCATTTCTCTTTATCTTTGAACATGCAAGGAATCCTGGACTTAACACACCTACCTCCAGCCAAGTGTTCTTTACAAAGTAAATTCTCAGTTAATGTTTGTTGACTATAAGGTCTCATGTACACTTCTGCTTCTAAACAGACGTTTAGGGGCAGTTGGGCATTTTTTTCAGCTGCCTCTGAACTCTCCTCTATGTTATCTTATCAGTACATGTACACAGGGTTGTTTATAGTTGTTTCTAGGCAGTTGAGTTTAGAGGCATTTGTTGGAAAGCAAAAAAATGCGTTTGAGACGGATGTTCACTCTTTCTCCTCCATACTTGTACACAGGATGAGGGCCCCGGTAGTGCAGATCTACTCCCATTGCTGTGGGAGACGGATTGCAGCCAAAGAAGTTCCGATAACATCTCCCTTGCTGCAAGAGGCTGACTCACATGCCACATGTACACATGCCACATGTACATGCTTATGACAGACTGCTAGAAAAACCTTGTAACCACTGTTTCCTCACACTGCATCAACTCTTGTACAGATGTCTTCATACTGTCTTCATACCCCATATGTTTAGTGACCCAGGCTGTAGACTATATGTTACTAACATTGCACCCCTTTAGTAACTTTAGACCAGACAAGGACAAATTTTTAAAAGCTTTACTGGAATAACTTAGCATGGTGGCATTCACAGGTAACAGTTCAGAATAAAGTGCAGACATGTCCCTAAAATCCCTAGTCCCTAACTAGCTTGTGGCTGCCCCAGCATACCTGTATAGGAAAGACTCCACCTTTGGCAGAGTCCATACTTGGCAGAATCCAGGAATTGCCAACAATCCTCCTACATCTTGCTGGCCATCTGGGTCTTTCCTCCCATACAGACTGTGAGTGTGACTTCTCTCTCTCAGTGCCTCTCTCTCTGGATCCGGCCACCTGTCCCTTTCATAGCACACAGGACTGGAGGGTCGGTCCCAAGAAATCCCGCCAAGATAGAAAACCGGGGAGTGCAGTTAATCCTTAACTTCCCACTGGGGAAGCAGTACCCACTACCTGCCTACAAGCACAGACATCGTGGTTGGCAGGAGGAAACTCTGAGCACAGTGGGGGACATAGGAAATCAACACTCTCAGAAATGTGCTTACATTGTACATTGTTGGTAATAATTTATTAATGTTTTAATGAAGTGGCTGTTGCGGCCATTTAAACACAATGAATTCCAGTTTTTTATTGGGATGACCTCTTTGATAAATACCATTGTAGGAGCCATTAATTACAAATCATTCAGTCATGGAGGGCAACAATTTTTCGTGGCCTTCTAGGGGTTAGTCTTTCTCTTTTACAAAGGATTTTATTAGCATGAAAACCAACGTGACAGGCATTAAGGCAGTTTTTATACAATTTGTGGAACTTATAGATACAGTGTATAACACAATGGCATATAGGGTGAACAATAAGCGTATATATTATACAAAAGAGAACCACAAATTATATTTTCTCCTTGAATTAGTTGTAGTACTAACAAAAGAATAGGAAACCTCATACCTAACCCTTCTGGATGTCCTGGGATCGGGCAGGTCATATAGACAAGACTGCCACTTGTGGGAACAATTACATTAATCCTGAAGCGTATAAACCAGCTTACCCTCATAAAGGGAAAGTAGATAAAATATCATTAATCATAGCGGAAGTAAGGCCTGTCAGAGCATAATGAAAACATGTTCGTCCCGTCTGGGGTATGCCTGGAATACGGGATCTATCCAGGTTCCATGCGTAACTTAACACAGAAAAAGAAATTAAAGAACATAGTACATTGATTAAATGGAAGAAGGAAGAGAAAGAGGGAAAACAGTGGGTAAAAGAGAAGGAAAGAAGAGGAGAAAGAGAAAAAAGGAGAAAAAGAAGAAAGAAGAAAAGAGTCCCGCGTGCGCCGGGGAAGCTCTAAAGATTTAACAAAGAACTGTCAAACCTAGAGGGGAAGGCTTGAGAAAGCCACGGCTGCCAAATCCGAGGGTATTTATCATGCGAGTCCAGTAGTACAGCCGCCAACTTCTCATTTACCATACTATCATTCATGCGGTTCTTGACTGCTTCAAAGCTGAGTAAAGGGGTCCTCCAAGCCCTCGCTATAGTCAACTTGGTTGCGGTAAAGAGGTGCTGGGCTAACTGCCGCTCCGGGCGTAGCAGTTCCGAAATCGGCTTATTTAGAAAGGGACTCGTAGGGGTCTTTTTTCAAGCTCACATGGAATAAATTGCGGAGTAAGGCGTAGACCCTGATCCATAGTCTGCGCACCCCCGGACACAACCACCAGATGTGGGCCATTGAGCCCTCCTGGGAACATCCCCGAAAGCAGAGGGGGGAATAGCCGGCTTGTAATACCATCTATATAGTACCTTATAAGCATTCTCCAATATGGGTACATTTCTCGAACTCTTCGAGGTGGCTATAGTCATAGCTTGCCAGTCCTCCGGGTCCAACCGACCCCTAGTTCCTTCTCCCATTGGGAACGATAAAGACTCAGTGGGGGTTTTTTATAGATATAATAAAGCCAATATAAAGCAAATATACCAGCGATATCAAGCCTGGGGAACGGGGTCTGGTTCTACATAAACTTTCAAAAGGGGTTAGCGTATATGTGAAAGGATGGGATTTAATGAGGTGTTGAAGAAAATGCCTCAGCTGCATATAGGGAAAAGGTTCCCGCAAGGAGCGTAAGGCATCAAATGTCAACATTCTGGTGGGTGTAAATAGTGAATGTACGTCAGTAAACCCATGTGCGGTCCACCATGAGAATTGGTCCGAGTTTTCCTGGCTCGGGGGGGAACATGGGGCAATAGAAGTTCTTTAACAGGGGGAGATGTGGAGAAATTAGACCCGCAGTGCATTTGATCGAATCCCATAGGCGTAAGGAGTGAGCTAAGCACGACCCAATACCAGTCGGCCGAAAAAAAAAGGGGAAAGCCAAGGTAGAGAGGAGAGAGGCACGGGATCAGCATCTATCATATCTATTGTAGCCCATAAGGGGAGTTGAAAAGTTTCGTGAAGATGGGAAAGTGGGGCTATATTTGCTGCCAAGTAGTAGGCCTGCAAGTTAGGGACCGAAAGGCCTCCGTTCATCCGCCGGGCATACAAGATCTGTTTTTTAATACATGGCTGAGCAGAGCCCTATATGAACTGCAAGATTTTCCGCTGCTGTATGCGTAACATATGTGGTGGGACCGATACGGGCAAAACCCGAAAGGCATAAAGCAGTTTGGGGAGGTATGACATGTGAATTGCTATTATCCTGCCAAAGGGTCTTTCTCAACCTCCAGCATCAGCATTTCTTACACAAAGCTTAAAGCTTAAAGGTTTTACATACAAGGATTACATTCCACAGCAGCCAGTAAGATTCATCCTTTCGTTTGTCATCTGCTCTAGAAAAAAATTGGTCTCTGTTGCGGACAGATCGGCCATGAGGTCCTAATCATAAAATCTGAGACAGTTGTAAAACATACCATTTTTTTTTTTATCAAGTTTTATGCTTCTCAGATGTAGCTTTTCACTTGTGCTTATGAATCTGTATTTTTAACCACTTCTGTGGTCTTAATAAAAAAACAAAAAAAACAAAAAAAAAAGCCAATATGGGAGCTGAGGACAACTGGAGTGAAATACTCAGAGGAATTTGTGCACAGTATTAAAAAGACCTCAGACTTTGGAAAAATGTTTTATATAATAAATGTTACATGCATAAAAGCTTTGTCATTCTGATCAAAAAGCAAAATATTTTTCTTTGTTAAAGACACCAAAAACTACACTAGAAAACCAAAAACATGTGTCAAGTCAGAAATTTCAAAGAGGTCTGCCTGTTGGTTTATGAGGAAATGAGGTGAGAATGTGCTCAGGGCTGCCTTTGATGGGGTGCCAGACAAAAATGCTTTACCTAAGCTGCTGAGACTCAGGGAAGACAAAAGTGGATCAAGATGAGCTGAGTAGGTTTTTATTTTTCTGATCTAAATGGTTACGCAGCCTGGAGCTGACCTCTCATTTGGCTGACTATAAAAGATCATAAAAGGAAACCACATTTGTAAGCTAAATAAAACAGAATGAGCTGTTTACTTTACTATGAATGTGAATTTGGTTCGTTTTTCCAATATTATGTAGCGTCCCCATAGTGAATAGGTGCTTTTAAAATACATTTTTGCAAGGAGAGGCAAATTTAGTCAGACCTGACTGTTGTGCAGGCCTGAATGTTTTGATCTAGCAGGGGAGTGGCCCAGGGAGAGCTGGAGATTGCAGGAAGGAACACCCCTTGGTTACTCCTCCCCTTTGCTTCCAGAAGGCTCTGGAAAAGGGTGATGGATGAGGAGGTGTAACTTTCTGAAGTATGTTAAGGAGCCCTGACCAATCCCCAACCTGGATTGGCAGGGGGCAGGCCTCCTTAAATACTGTGCTCTGCCCAGTTGGTGAGAAGAGTGTTGGGTGGAAGAGTGGAGATGTAGCAGAGGAGCCCCCAGTCTGGGGGGTGACCTTGAGGCCTGGTGGCTCGGGTGCAGACAGGAGTGAAGAGAGATGCTGGAGCAGCACAAAGGGAGCAGGAGAGCAAAAGAAAGGCTAGAAGAAAGGTTCTTTAAAGGATCCACCGGAGTGGTGAGTGACAGACCCTGGGAGCTGGAGAAGAGAACTGGGAAGGCTGGGAAGAAACAGTGGACGGTCTGTGGAAGGTGAAGAAGTCAGTCAGGGGAGCAGTGTCACTGGATAGTGAGGTAGGCCGGAGTGGCCTGGAAGAGGATGGGCTGGGAGCAGTAGCCCATTAAGACCCGGCTAGCACAATTATACTTAGCTACACTCTGAGGGCCCACGGCCTTACAATCAAGGACCCATGGCCCTTGCCTGTGATGGGCGGTCCGGAGGTCCTGCTGACAAGGAAGTGCAAGCCTCACCACATGCTAGCTGGGATGGAGGAATATGTAATGGAGGCTTAATAAATTTCCCTTCAGGCCTAACAGTGAAGGAGCAAGTGTTGTGCAGGAGAGAAGTTAGCAAGTGAAGCGGTCAGCAAGTGTCAGTGCTGGAGGAAGAAGGAGTGTATATACAGTGGTATGTATATAGCATGGTTCATTATCTTTGATCTTTGGGCATCCCACAATCGTCCCTACCCTATCCAAGTTTATTCCCTCAATAAAACAACAACAAAAAAGTACCGTTCAGTGACTCCGGATGCAAGGAGAAATGTGTGATTGAAGGCAGAGAGACATGTGAACCACAACTATCAGCCACCCCTAAGGGGGCCATTGACTACAATTATATCATTGATTCAAATGATGCTTCTGCCCAAAATCAGCCTTCCAGTTGTTTAATCAAGTACTGGGTCAAAAAAATATAATTTACAACAGGTGGATAGATAAATAAAAAAAAGGTCATGTTATTTTGTTATACCCGTGTGTTATACCTAGAATATTGGCTCTGTCCAGTTTTACCAATCTGCATGTAGGCAGAGTTCATTTCTGTAGGTTAGCTGAGCCAGCCAGGTGCTACATATTACAATGCTGTATGTTTCCTGTGTCCTCAGGTTGACCTGAGAGCTAGGGGTAACCAGGCTGTAAAGGTTAACACTGTTCTCGCCATTTTCAGCCATGTTATTGCCCCTACAGGTCAACCAACATTAAAAGGGGCACCCTGAGTCGATCCCTTGGCAAATACTGCTAAAATGTATCAGGATACTCTGCTGGAGGGATCACCCACTATGGGAGGCATGATATGGGGGTCCTGGAGAGGGTCTCATGCCTGGGGACCTTATGGACTTGTAGCTGTTAATTATGGACTTACTGCCTCTTGTGGATTATTGCCTTAATGGACTATTGCCTTAGAAAAGATTGCTTTCTGGACTTGCTTTCTGTATAAGGTATGCACTTTATGAATGTTAGAAGAGCTCTTCTGTACAGGATTTGTGTTGAAACTGCTTTTTGAGAACTGTGCTATATTCAGCAACTGCCTCACTAAAGGATCTTGTTTGTTTATTTGCTTTGCCCGGTCTGAAGTCTCTTAAAGGCGTGCATGCATAGCATATCAAAAGAACAGGGCTTGTAACACAAGGGGACTGAGCTAGAGGAAGATGCAACACATGGGTCTAACACACACTACTGTCCAGTGGAAATTAATGTGTTGTTGCTAAGGACTCCAGTGTTGTGTCATTGCTTAAGGCAGTCAATCAGCCAGGAGATGGGTGACTGGCAGGGGTGACGGTTCCTCTGGTAGTGGAGGGGATTAACAGCTTGTCACCTCCACTAGCAGGACCTGGCCTGCAGCACAGAGTTCATATGGATCCAGCCTGGAGTCATGGAAAAGATTGTGTAGAGAGGCCCTTGGAGGAGAAAGCAAAGAGGTTGAATAGAGAAAGATAGTGTTCTCTGTATCCCATAGCAGCCATGGGATGTGTCATTGGGAGAGAGGTGACATCATTTGCTGAATTGGTGAAGCCCAGTACAAGTTCAGCAGTACCGGCCTCAAAAGGCTACACACCTGGGGGGTGGTGTCCTATAACTATGAGAGTTTCTAAAGTGTACAGGTGTCACCAGTGTAACAAAGTCAGTGCAGACAGCAAGGGGTTAACAGTGTCATTGCATCTCGCTTCTAAGTCCAGGAGTCCTGCCTCAAAGTGATACTAAGGTCTCATTTTTTTTCTTTAAAAACAACAAACATGTTATACTTACCTGCTCTCTGCAGTGGTTTTGCATGGAGCAAACTGCATCCTTCTCTTCTAGGGTCCCATGTCGACTCTCTTGGCTCCTCCCGCTTGTCAAGTGCCTCCCAGCAAGGTAGCTTGCTATGGGGACACCCAAGCTGAACTGCAGCTCTGTATGTCCATTCAGACACAGAGCTATGGTTTGGCCTGCCCCCTCTCTTTCCTGATTGGCTAACTAACTTTGATTGACAGCAGCGGGAGCCAATGGTGCTGCTGCTGTGTCTCAGCCAATCAAAAGGAACTGTCCCGGATGGCCAAGGCACTCGTGCACATCGCTGGATTGAGATTTGAGATGGGGCTCAGGTAAGTATGGGGGGGGGGGGGTCTGCTGCACATAGAAAGTTTTTTATCTTAAAAGAGAAGTATGTTGTTTTTTTTTTTCAGATTCATACTTACCTAGGTAGATGCAAAATTGGTCCGATGCTACATCTGACCCCCCCCCCGGTGCCTCTAACACTGAGAAACGAGTGAGAGAACACCGCCGATCGCTTGGCTCTCCCAGCTCCTCGAGCAGAGAGCTGCTGACCAGGGGCGGCCCATCCATTAAGGGCGCACCCCTATTCAGCCACTCCCTCTATGCTAATGGATAGCTTCATGCATAGCATGAAGATAACCATGGCCGCGTGCAACCAACCCCTATTCATGCGGCCCGCCCCGTTTCAGAAACCTCACTGGTTTTTGAAGCACCTGATTAGAGACATAGGCTCTAACAGGCTTCAAAATAGAGTGGCTCGGAGCGTATAGCTTGGCGCTGCAGAGCCCACTCATGTGTGTTACAAAAGCAAAGGAATATTTGCTTTTGTAACACTGAACGCCTCTCAGCCACTGGTATATTACCAGCTGAGGAGCCAGGCAATCTTATTGGGCGCCTTTCTCAGAGAAGGAGGGGGAATGCACGGCTTGCTCCCTGCTCCCCGGACACCACTTCCTGCCTGCCCGCTCCTAGATTAGGTAAGTGCGGGACTTTGATGTCCCGACTGCCCTGGGGAGGGGGTGCTGAATGCTGGATGCTGTATACCCCTCTGGTCATGCTGTATACTCCTCTGGTAATGCTGTATACTCCTCTGGTCATGCTGCATACCCCTCTGGTCATACTGTATACTCCTCTGGTTATGCTGTATACACCTCTGGTCATGCTGTATACCCCTTTGGTCATGCTGTATACTCCCCTGGTCATGCTGTATACTCATCTGGTCATGCGTATACCCCTCTGGTCATGCTATATACCCCTCTGGTCATGCTGTATACTCCTCTGGTCATGCTGTATACTCCTCTGGTCATGGGTATACCCCTCTGGTCATGCTGTATACCCCTCTGGTTAGGCTGTATACTCCTCTGGTCATGCTGTGTACCCCCCTGGTCATGCTGTATAGTTACATAGTTACATAGTCAGTGAGGTTGAAAAAAGACACAAGTCCATCAAGTCCAACCTATGTGTGTGTTTTTATGTCAGTATTACATTGTATATCCCTCAATGCTGTGGTCCCTTAGGTGTGCATCTAATAGTTTTTTGAAATTATCTATACTCCCAGTAGAAACTACTGCTTGTGAAAGAGAATTCCATATTCTCACTGCTCTTACCGTAAAGAAACCTCTACGCATTTTAAGGTTAACCGCCTTTCTTCTATTCTTAGTGAATGGCGGCGTGTCTTTGTGTACTCCCTTGCTCTGAATAGTTTTGTCCCTATAGTGGGGTCACCAGTGCAGTATTTGTACATTGAAATCATATCCCCTGTTAAGCGTCTTTTCTCCAGAGAGAATAAGTTCAGTGCTTGTAATCTTTCCCCATAACTAAGGTCCTCCAATCCCTTCATTAGCTTGTTGCCCTTCTCTGAACCCTTTCCAATACCTGGACATCCTTCCTGAGGACTGGTGCCCAGAACTGGACGGCATACACCAGGTGTGGCCTCACCAGAGACTTGTATAGTGGGAGAATTATTGATTTATCCCTAAAGTTAATCCCTTTCTTGATGCATGCCAACACTTTGATAGTGTTGATTGCATGCCACTGCTGAGCCTGTTCTCTACTAGAACCCCTAGGTCTTTTTCCATCCTAGATTCCCCCAGAGGCTCTCCCCGTAGTGAATAGATTGCGTTCATGTTCTTGGTACCCAAATGCATTATCTTACATTTTTCTACGTTAAATATCATTTTCCACTTGTCTGCCCACCCCATTAATTTATTCAGATTTTCTTGAATAAAGGTTTCCACATCCTGTGGAGAATTTATTGCCCTGCTTAGCTTGGTATCATCCGCAAATATTGAGATTGAGCTGATCGCCCCGTTCTCCAAATCATTTATGAATAAATTGAATAGGATTGGTCTCAGGACAGAACCTTGGGGAACCCCACTTTCTACACCAGACCATTCTGAGTATTCCCCATTTATCACCACCCTCTGGACTCGCCCTTGCAGCCAGTTTTCAATCCAGGTACTCACCCTTTGATCCATGTTGAGGAATCTTAGTTTGTACAGTAAACGTTTATGGGGAACTGTATCAAATGCTTTTGCAAAATCCAGATAAACCACGTCTACAGGCCTTCCCTTATCTAGATGGCAGCTAATCTCCTCATAGAAGGTTAATAGATTGGTTTGGCTAGATCGATTCTTCATGAAACCATGTTGATTACTGCTAATGATACCGTTCTCGTTACAATAATCTTGTATATAATCCCTTATTATTCCCTCCAAGAACTTGCAAATTATTGATGTTAAGCTAACTGGTCTGTAGTTCCCAAGGATATATCTTGGTCCTTTTTTATATATTGGTACTACATTGGTTTTCCTCCAGTCAGCTGGTATCATACCAGTTAGAAAACTGCTCTTAAAGATTAGGTACAAAGGTCTGGCAATAACTTGGCTAAGTTCCTTAAGGACCCTCGGGTGTAAGCCATCTGGGCCCAGTGACTTATTGGTGTTCAGTTTTTCAAGCCTATTCCTGATTTTATCCTCAGTCAGCCATGAGGGTGCTTCCTGTGACGTGTCGTGAGGACCAGCATTGTAGTTCTGAATAATTGAGCCCCCCGTTTCCTTTGTGAATACTGAGGAGAAAAATGAGTTTAACGCCTTTGCCATTTTTACATCCTCTGTAGCCAGAATATCTTCATCATTCTTTATGGGGCCAATATGATCTGACCTCCCTCTCTTGCTGTTTATATACTTAAAGAATTTCTTGGGATTCCTTTTACTCTTTTCAGCTATGTGTCTTTCATGTTCTACCTTAGCTGCTCTGATTGCACCTTTGCATTCCTTATTGCGTGTTTTATAGATATGAAAATCTGACTGAGACCCCTCCTCCTTGTATTTTTTGAAGGCCTTCTTTCTTGCTTTTATTTGTACCTTTATGTCGGATTTATTTCATGTTGGGATACACTGGCTAACACATTTGTTTAGTATGTTCTTGAAGCACTCCCATTTTTCCTCCGCATTCATTGTTCCTAGAATTTTATCCCAGTTAACATCTTCCAGCAAGGAGCATAGTTTCTGGAAGTTGGCTCTTTTAAAATTCAGTGTCTTTGTATTCCCCTTATGTATCCTATTTGTGTCATTTATACTAAAACTAACTGACCTGTGATTGCTATTTCCTAGATTGCCCCTTACTTCCACGTCTGTGATTAGGTCTGTGTTGTTGGTAATCAGAAGGTCCAATAATGCTTTTTCTCTTGTTGGCACATTTACCATCTGACCCATGAAATTATCCTGCAGGACATTTAGGAAATGGCGAGACTTAGCTGAACGTGCAGTACCTTCCTCCCAGTCAATATCTGGATAATTATATTCCCCCATTATAATAACACTTCCCATCCTAGCCGCTATTCTAAATTGTGATAGGAGGTCCGCCTCCCCCTCCTCCCTCTGATTTGGGGGCCTATAGCATATTCCCAGTATTACTTTCTCCCTGGTATCTTCCCTTTGTAACTCTACCCATAAGGCTTCAACTTCCTCCCCAGATCCACTAGTAATGTCATCTCTCACCTTAATTTGTATGTCATTTTTTATATACAGGCATACCCCTCCCCCTTTTTTGCCCTCCCTATCCCTGCGATATAGGGAAGCCACGTAGTTTTGTCTGGACGCCTACTGTTTCCTTGCTGAGTATTCCTTGGTTGCATGTAGTACTTGTTACACTACTTGCCTCGGGTTTAGCTTCCTTATTCGGCCTACCACTCCTTCCCACAATAATACCGTTGGACTCTGTTCCCCTCTGGCTATTACTAAATCTGGACCCTCCCCCCGTTGCCTAGTTTAAAAGCCCCTCTAACTTTTCGGCCATCCTCATTCCCAGCCGGTCTACACCTTCCCCATTTAGGTGCAGCCCATCCTTTCTATAGAGCTCGTAACCGACTGAGAAATCATCCCAGTTCTCCAGGAACCCGAAACCCTCCTTTCTACACCAGCTCCTCAGCCACTTGTTGACTTCCCTAATCTCCCGCTGTCTCTCTGGTGTGGCTCGAGGTACCAGTAGTATTTCTGAGAATACTACCTTGGAGGTCCCAAGCCTCAATTTTGCTCTTAGGTCCCTGAAATCTTTTTTTAGGACACTTCACCTACCTCTAACTTTGTCATTGGTGCCAACATGCACCATGACAGCCAGGTCTTCCCCAGCCCCTCCCAGCAATCTGTCCACCTGATCCGTGATGTCCCGAACCCGAGCGCCCGGTAAACAGCATACAGTTCGTTGCTTCAGGTCTTTGTGACAGATTGGCCTCTCTGTGTTTCTAAGAATTGAGTCCCCTACCACCACAATCTGCCTTTTCTTTCACCTGACTTCATCCCCACCCTTGCTGGAGGAGTTACTCCCCTGGCAGCTAGGGGCGCCACTCTGCTCTAGCGATGCTGATTCCTGGCTGGTTTCCGCAATATCACACAACGGGGTGTATCTATTGGGATGCTCCAACCCAGGATCAGCCTCCCTGACTCTTTTCCTTCTACCCTTCTGTCACCCAACTACTCTGTTCTGGTGCCTGCACCTCTATGTCTCCACCTGCCTCTGTGCTGGCCCCTACCGGCACCTGCCGATTACGATCCCAACTCTCCTTGAGTATGGAGAGTCATCTCAGTGTTGACAGTTGCTTCCTTAGATTCAGAACCTGGGCTTCCAGGGAAACAACGTTCTTACATTTTGCACAGCAGTATTCGCCCTCAATCTCATGATCAAGGATCGCATACATGCGACAAGATGTACACTGAATCACTTCTCCACACCCACCGGGCATCGTACCTATTGATTTAGTGGGGACTGGGAATTATGCCCTATCCAATTACCTATCCGTTGGCTGCCTGTCTCTAATACTCACAGTACACAGAGTCTCACTGCACTTAGTACTCACGCCACACTCGGGTACTCACACTATATTACTCAGGTACCCGCCCGACACTCAGGTGCTCCCAACACTCAGGTACTCCCAACACTCAGCTACTCCTTATAACCAGGTACTCCCTATACCCAGGTACTCCCAACACTGAGGTACTCCCAACATTCAGGTACTCTTTATACCCAGATACTCCCAACACTCAGGTACTCCTTATACCCAGGTACTCCCAACACTCAGGTACTCCTTATACCCAGGTACTTCCAACACTCAGGTACTCCCAACACTCAGGTACTCCTTATACCCAGGTACTCCTTATACCCAGGTACTCCCAACACTCAGGTACTCCCAACACTCAGGTACTCCTTATACCCAGGTACTCCCAACACTCAGGTACTCCTTATACCCAGGTACTCCCTATACCCAGGTACTCCCAACACTCAGGTACTCCCAACACTCAGGTACTCCTTATACCCAGGTACTCCCAACACTCAGAACTCCTTATACCCAGGTACTCCCAACACTCAGGTACTCCCAACACTCAGGTACTCCTTATACCCAGGTACTCCCAACACTCAGGTGCTCCTTATACCCAGGTACTCCCAACACTCAGGTACTCCTTATACCCAGGTACTCCCAATACTCAGGTACTCCTTATACCCAGGTACTCCCAACACTCAGGTACTCCTTATACCCAGGTACTCCCAACACTCAGGTACTCCCAACACTCAGGTACTCCTTATACCCAGGTACTCCCTATATCCAGGTACTCTCAACACTCAGGTACCCAGGTACTCCTCTGGTCATACGTATACGCCTCTGGTCATGCTGTATACCCCTCTGGTCATGCTGTAAACTCCTCTGGTTATGTGTATACCCCTCTGGTCATGCTGTATATGCCTCTGGTCATGCTGTATACCCCTATCTGGCGATACTGTATACCCCTATCTGGTGTTGCTGTATACCCTATCTGGTGATGCTGGACTGTATACTCCTCACACAATGGGTGAAATCTATAAGGGGTGGGGCTTGTGAGAAGTGGTCATGCTGTATACCCCTTTGGCCATGCTGTATACCCCTATCTGGCGATGCTGTATACCCCTATCTGGCAATGCTGTATACAGTACCCTATCTGGTGATGCTGGACTGTATACGCCTGACACAATGGGTGGGATCTATAAGGGGTGGCATTTATTAGAAGTGGGAGGGGTCAAAAAGGAAGGACGGGGTCTGGCTCCTCCCCATCCTAAAATTTCACCAGCTGCCACTGCTGCTGTGGAGGGGGCAGGAGCAGCCGGCTCAGTGTCTCAGCAGCTCGCTGAGAGGCTAAGCCGGGTGTTGGACTCTGTGGTCGTGATGACTAGAGTTGAGCGGACACCTGGATGTTTGGGTTCGGCGGGTTCGGCCGAACTTTGCGAAAAAGTTCGAGTTCGGCCCCGAACTTGAACCCGAACCCGAACCCCATTGAAGTCAATGGTGACCCAAACTTTTGGGCACTAAAATGCCTCTAAAAAAGTCCTGGAAAGGGCTAGAGGGCTGCAAAAGGAAGCAAAATGGGGGTAAGAGTAGGACAAGTGCTCTGCAAACAAATGTGGATAGGGAAATAACTTAAAATCACATAAAAATAATAAAAAATGGAGGAGGAGGTGGATGTGAAGTAGGAGGTTGAGGGGGCGGTGACCGTGGCGGTGTAGGTGGAAGTGGCGGTGGTGGAGGAGGAGGAGGTAGCCAACACTGTTTTTTGTTTGTTTGGTTTTTTTTTTCTAATTGGGGTAGCCCCCAAAATATTGAGACATATTAAAAAAAAAAAGATCACTATCTGCAGACAAACGCAGAGATGTTCTAGCACGGGTTCACTTTTTCCATATAAAATGTACCATGGTTTATTTTTCATGTTTCTCCTGTTACAAATTCCAATAAAGACTTATGGTCTATAAAAAAAAAAGGATAAGTTCACTTAAGCATACCAATGGCTGTGTGAGGCCGGTATAAATGTCTATTCTGCACAAGGTACAGACAAGTCTTGTGGGATCCATGCCTGATTCATTTTAATAATGCAGCGGTGGTGTTTCCATGTCCTCATCCTGAAACAGAAGTGGTTGGGCATCGGTGCACTCAATGTCTTCCACTTCTGGGGCAGGGCTATGTGGATGGCCCACGGAAAGCACAACAGCAGAGTCATCAAAAAGCATGCGACGTAATAATTTTACTTAGTCCGTACCTAGGGTGTTCTGAACAGACATGGAACACGTCTTATCTGTAAATATGGCCGGAGTGTGTCGGTAACCATACGAATTCACTTGAATAGGAAAAAAAAAATATCTGGTATTCAGAAATAACCTTAAACATTGTCCTCTTTGTACTTTTTATTTGGTACCATGTAAAATATACCTTTTTCACTTGGGCACGATCTTGTAGAGACGCAAACAGACGTCTATCACTAGAAAAAAAAAAATTATACAGAGTTATAAAACCCCCGATGG
>BLSH010378674.1:1822348-1839686 GCA_018402905.1 Glandirana rugosa | reverse complement strand
GGAGGGGCACTTTGCAGCCAGTGACACAGGTGGGGGCAGTTTGCAGCCAGGGACATAGGTGGGGGCAGTTTGCAGCCAGGGACACAGGTGGGGGCAGTTTGCAGCCAGGGACACAGGTGGGGGCAGTTTGCAGCCAGGGACACAGGTGGGGCAGTTTTCAGCCAGGGACACAGGTGGGGCAGTTTGCAGCCAGGGACACAGGTGGGGGCAGTTTGCAGCCAGTGAGATAGGTGGGGGCAGTTTGCAGCCAGTGAGATAGGTGGGGGCAGTTTGCAGTCAGTGACACAGGTGGGGGCAGTTTGCAGCCAGTGAGATAGGTGGGGGCAGTTTGCAGCCAGTGACACAGGTGGAGTACATTGCAGAGTCCCCCCCCTGCACTTACCCCATCCAGCAGGCAGGATGTTGCAGAGATTCGGCATGCGAGAGCGCGCTGGGTCTGCAGAGTTCAGCACACGGAGAGCGGCTGTCCCCCCCTCTTCGTCCCCGGGCGGTCATGGTCTCTGTGGGAGCGGAAGTCACCTCCGCTGCTACAGTGACCCGCCCCCAGCCCCTCATCCAATCACCCTGAGCGGAGGCTCAGGGCAGCCAATCAGCCTATGCATGGCCGCAGGAAGAAGCGCACATGCATAGGCTTGAATGGTCGGCCAATAGGCTCACTTACTTGGCTGTCATGTGACAGCCAAGGAGCCGAAAAGAAAAAAAAAAAAAGAAAGTCAATGTACCGGCGCCACCTGTAGGTGGGCGGGGTTGACTTTTTTTTTTTTTTCGTCTTTTGCCGGCGGGGAGGCGGCGCCCCAGCGCCCCTCCCACACCAGCCGCCACTGGTCCCCAAGCATTTCTACATTATGGTCTCATGGAAGCTTACAGCTGTCCATCTCCCAAACACTGGAGAGGACAAGGAAGTACCTCCCTACTCACTCGCGATCCCTGGCCCTGAATGCCAGCATTTCAAAATTCCTGGCCTTTGAAATGCTGTCATTCTGTCTGGTGGACACGGACAGTTTTAAAAACCTGATGACGGTGGCTGTCCCACAGTACGTGGTTCCCAGCCGCCACTACTTTTCCAGGCGAGCCATCCCTTCTCTGCACAAACAAGTCGGGGACAAGATCAAGTGTGCACTGCGCAACGCCATCTGTGGCAAGGTTCACATAGCCACTGATACGTGGACCAGTAAGCATGGGCAGGAACGCTATATCTCGCTAACTGCACACTGGGCAAATGTAGTGGCGGGTGGGCCTGAGGCGGATATCAGTTTGGCGCATGTCCTTACGCCACTGAGGATTGCAGGGCATTGCTCTTTGCCTCCTGTTGCCTCCTCCTCCGCTTCCTCTTCCTCTACCACCTCCTCATCCGGTCAGCGTAACACCTTCACCACCAACTTCAGCACATCCAGGGGGAAACGACAGCAGGCTGTTTTAAAACTGATATGTTTGGGGGATAAACCCCACACTGCGCAGGAGCTGTGGACGGGCATTGAACAACAGACCGATGAGTGGTTGTTGCCACTGAGCCTCAAGCCCGGCCTGGTGGTGTGTGACAATGGGCGAAATCTCGTAGCAGCTCTGGGCCTTGCCGGTTTGACGCACTGAATTTGGTGGTGCAGAAATTACTAAAAATCTACCCGGATATGTCAGAGCTGCTGCAGAAAGTGCGGGCCGTCTGTGCGCGCTTTCAGCTTTCTCACCCTGTTGCAACTCGCCTGTCTGTGCTGCAGCGGAACTTCAGCCTTCCCGCTCACCGCCTCCTATGCGATGTGCCCACAAGGTGGAACTCCACCTTGCACATGCTGGAGAGACTGTGCGAGCAGCAGCAGGCAATAGTGGAGTTTCAGCTGCAGCACGCACGGGTCAGTCGCTCTACGGAACAGCACCACTTCACCACCAACGAGTGGGCCTCCATGCGAGACCTGTGTACCATATTGCGGTGTTTCGAGTACTCCACCAACATGGCCAGTGCTGATGACACTGTTCTCAGCGTTACTATCCCACTTCTATGTCTCCTTGAAAAAACACTTCGGGAATGATGGAAGAGGATGTGGCACAGGAGGAAGAGGAGGAGGAAGAGGGGTCATTTCCACGGTTATCAGGCCAGTCATTCACAAGTGGCTTCGGAGGGTGGGTTCCTGCATCAGCATAGGCCAGGTAAAAAAAAAAGCCAGGGCACAGTTCTGGAGGATGAGGAGGACGAGGATGATGAGGAGGAGAAGGAACCGTGTTCACAGCAGGGTGGCACCCAACGTAGCTCGTGGGCATCACTGGAGCGTGGCTGGGGGGATACGGAGGACACAGATGATACACCTCCCACAGAGGACAGCTTGTCTTTGCCTTTGGGCAGCCTGGCACACATGAGTGACTACATGCTGCAGTGCCTGCGCAACGACAGCCGAGTTGCCCACATTGTAACTTGTGCTGATTACTGGGTGGCCACCCTGCTGGATCCCCGTTACAAGGACAACGTGCCGTCCTTAATTCTCTCACTGGAGCGTGATCAGAAAATGCGTGACTACCAGCGCACGCTGGTAGACGCGCTGCTGAGGGCATTCCCAAATGACACCAGGGGCTCAGTGGAAGCACAAGGCGAAGGCAGAGGAGGAGGAAGAGGTCGCCAACGCAGCTGTGGCACCGCCAGCACCTCAGAAGGCAGGGTTAGCATGTCCAAAATGTGGAAAAGTTTTGTCAGCAGCACGCCACAACAAACAGCACCACCAGCTGATAGGCAACGTCTTAGCAGGAGGCAGCATTTCAGCAACATGGTGGAACAGTATGTGTGCACACGCCTACACGTATTGACTGATGGGTCTGCCCCATTCAACTTCTGGGTCTCCAAATTGGGCACATGGCCTGAGCTTGCCCTTTATGCCTTGGAGGTGCTGGCCCACCCTGCAGCCAGTGTATTGTCTGAACGTGTGTTTAGCATGGCAGGGGGCGTTATCACAGACAAGCGCCGCCACCTGTCCGCAACCAACATGGACAAGCTAACCTTTATTAAAATTAACCAGGCATGGATCCCACAAGACTTGTCTGTACCTTGTGCAGAATAGACATTTATACCAGCCTCACACAGCCATTGGTATACTTAAGTGAACGTATCCTTTTTTTTTTTAAATATGTCCCAATATTTTGGGGGCTACACCAATTGGAAAAAAAAAACAAACAAACAAAAAACAGTGTTGGCTACCTCCACCTCCACCGACACTTCCACCACCTACACTGCCACGGTCATGGCCTCCTCAACCTCCTACTCCACATCCACCTCCTCCTCCATTTTTATTTTTTTTATGTGATTAAAAGTGATGACAAAAAAGGAAGTTAGAAGCAGACTCAGGGGAATTCAATAAATCCCTAATGATACTTTTCTGGTGTTATAGCCCTTTAAAATGGATTATGCGAGCATGACAAATCCCAACCACCCATTTTGGTAGCTTTATTGAAATAATAGTGCTAATAGTTACAAAGTGGTGCTAATAATCCACCAAATTCTACAATAATTACCTACAGTTCTTAGATAATGAAACTGGAGGTAAGGAAAACCAACTTTAAGTTGGCATACAGAGACTGGTAGAGTACCTGTATCTGTACTCTATGTAGCAGAGTGGAAACCTGTCAGTGGTTGTTAAGGAGGCTGTCGGCTTCACAGCCAACACCCTTCTGATAACCAGTGATGCTGACAGTAGGCGAAGTCTGACAGGGAAGGTAACACACTAGTTCCCCATCAGGTCTGCTCTCACTTTTTGATTGGCAGAGGGTAGTGAGTGAATTTTATAGAAAATAGTAAGCTGTCTATTGGCTAATGATCCACTCACTGCCCGCTGTCAATTACAAGGGGAGTGGACCTGAATGGGAACTTGTGTCAATGTATCCCAATCAGGTTCTGCCCACCAAGCTTCAAAAAACCCTGCCGTTGCGCTGTCTGTGTGGCATATATGGATACCTCCACATGCGCATTTGGTTTGTGGAGGCACATCTGAATTCCATAGTGTCTTAAGCTGGCCATGCATGGGTTATTCAACCAGCGAGTTGAATGAAAAAAAGACCAGATTCCCCCATTCGCACATTCAATGTGGATGTGGAAATCCTGCCCACTGTGTCATTGTATTCTGACATCAGAATACACAGATCAGAGCTACAGCCTATTGCCTGTGGTGCAGATCAAGAACAGAAGTTCAATCACAGTGGCCACAAGAGGATGAAGATCACAATTTCGGTTGGTACCTAATGAACTAGCCAAATTTCAATCCATGTATGGTCAGTTTTAGACACTCTTTGTGAATTCCTCTAACTGGGTTTCTGACAGAATAATATTTGCAGCACTGCTCAAAGCAGAGGTAAGAATGTACCCCTGGATCTCAGAATACAGGGTTCCGGCATGTCCTGATACCAATCCAGAGAGCAGACAAGTGTAAGTGAAAGAACTGCCACTACTCCCGACCAGCCCATGTAGATGAACAGTGGAAAGCGGCCTCAGTCTACGAGTCACACCCTGTCCACTGTGGCTTAGTCATAGGGTAGGACTATGACTAAGCCCCGATGGGTAAGGTGAAACGCATCAGTAGGCGTGGCCTGGCGGAGATTGGTAGGCTGAGATTGCACTTCAGTGTTCATCTATATGGGCTGATTGGGAGTAGCGGCAATCCTTCCACTTACACGTCTGTTCTCTAGGTTTTTGACAGATCAATGGGTGTTTTTTCTGTATTTGCTGTGTTTTTAAAGGATGAGTTCACCTTTTTGGGCAGAATTTCATTTTTCATAACAAATACAAGTGTTTTTTTCAATGCCATTTATGGCCCAGCCATCCCAATGTGCTTTTCTCTCACTTACATTGTCTGCAGGAGGTTTAAAATATTGTCAGTTTATTTGAATGTTTAAACTGATTTTCAGATTCCACCACTTCCTGTAGATTCTATCAGCATTCACTTCCCTTTAGGTCAACTCCTAGAAGCCTTCACTTCCTTGTTGCATCACAGAACCACCACTCTGGACCACACCTCCTTCATTACAATACCACCTTCTACCCACTTCCTATTCAATCTGATTGCACAATCTCCTTTAGATCTCCCATCAGCTATGTAGTACAAAGGTCTGTCTGATTTGATACATTGAATGGATTGGTCTGGTGTGTCCTCTGTTCCATAGTTTTGGTACATCTAAAGGACATTGTACAGAAATTGTACAATCAGATTGCATCTGTTATCCGATCTCCCATCTCCTGTATACTCCTAAATGCCAAATGAACAATCTATGTAAGATGAAATTAAGAAAAAAAAATGATGTCTGTGTATTTAGTGAGAACAGTGATCATTGATTAATTGTTTTGGAAAACGTGTACCTGGAAGTGGGTGCTAGTGATCTGCTGGACGGGGGGGGGGCAGTCACGGGTGTGTGCTAATGAGGTCAGCTGATGAATGCCTTCTTGTGTCTTCCTAGCTTCTCTGTAGGATGCCTACATGCCAGCAAGTTGTAAAGCTTTCTAGGAAATATAGAAATGGCTAAGGTAAGGTATTTTTCTGAACAGGTATGGTACATTGGTACATAGGGGAGCTGGGATTTAGAAAAAAATGTAAACTTAGTCTTAAAAAGAATATAAAATTGGAAAATGTATTGCAGGAATATAATGAATATTTTTTTTTATTTTGCCCAGATATACACTTTTCTTATTTCATGTACCTTTACAATGAGTCAAGTGCTTTAACACAACACTATATGTTTGCCAAATCTATAAACCTAACCTTTAAAGTAGAAGCAGGCAAGTAGCAGGCATTTCCCAACCATTGTCGGCTTTCTCCTGCACACAAAGGGCACTGCTGGAGACTGGGCCAGAATGGCTTCAAAGCAGGTAACGTTAGCCATCTTTCCTTTGCAGGGTTAGATAGATTTAGGTTTAGACTATGGGTGGGAGTAGGTTTAGATTTAATTAGATTTTGCCTTTACTTCCACTTTAACCACAATCAAAATGAAAATCTAAGCATTAAACCTAACCAAAAGGCATACCTTACCCCATCACCTTAAACCGCAAGGTTAACCATACTACAAGCTGCTATCACAGCAATTAATCCTTTCTCAATTTATACCAATATCACACCAAAACAAATGCAACAATATATCAGTCATAGAAAATGTTTGTGCTGACATACAGTATGCCAAATTAAACTATGTTCATCCAGAACAAATGATCCATATATTAAAGTGTGTAGCAAATGTATCGTTGTCTGCTATATCTAGTTTCACATATATTATCTTTGTCTTACTAGGTCTATAAAAGGGTCTTCAATCATTCAGTTTTTCAAAGCTACACTATTTTATGATTTTACCTAATAGGCTATTATTCATTTGGGAGCCATAAGAAGTGTGGTCCAAAACTGAAGCTTGCCTCGCTTTGCAGGAAAATGCAATCAGTTCTATCATTCCAAACACATAATTAATTTCAATGTAGACACCTGAGCAGTCTTCGAGTACTTTATGTCCTGCAGCTAAATATCAAAGACTAGGCTTGTTACCAAGGTTATTCTAGTGCGGAATCTCAGAGGAACTCTTGAAATTCCATCATACAGATAATAAAATAATTGAGACAGGAAGAATATTTTTTAGCAGTATTTTTTATTTAAGCACCAGCAAATACTATTATTATGTCAGGCATTAAAGGGGATATATCTTAATCTGTATAACCTATTCTATATAACTTTACATTTAAAATACAAACATACACTAGGGAGGATAGATATTACTGTATTTAAATATATATTATATAATAAATACTGGCAACAAAAACATGTACAGTGTACATTTAGTTTACTGAGCACAAAAATTATTGAAAATTCTGATACTTTGATGCATTTGGGAAAAAAATCACACACATTCGCCTATGTTCTGAGAAACAGGTCTCCTATCGGCTGTGTCATGGAGCTGGCTGTATTTCAGCAATTCCAAAAACCTGAACTCATATTAATAGCATCAATGCTTCCAACGACAGTAAACATTTGTGCAGTTTGGTAAAACATAACTTTAATGAAAAAACATGAAGGTTTGGGGTCAATTATTTTTTATAAGGCCGACTCTGGCCTTGACTCAACTCCACCTGGAGGCCCATAGCATGTTTTTTATATTTACATTTCACAGGAAGTCTTCAGGTTGTTTACATGACATGCTGGGTCCTCTTCAGTCTTTCCTTGGCATTGGGTGGTCTCTCATGACACAGAGAGAGATGCTGACTTGATATTAATGTGATAACACTATCACGAGCAGCAACCCTTCTTTTTGAATTTACAAGCAAAAAAGTACAATAAATAAGGCATCACTAATAAATCTATGTGATAACAATTTTGTGCAACATCAAATAGTTATCAATAAAGTGCTAAGCACCCATAAAAATGCCTCTGTGCATAAATATATTACAAAAAAAACCAATGATGCCAATAAAATATAAGTTCCCAAAAAATGTGCTCAAAATCCATGAAAATGCATAATATAGTGCAATCACAATTTCAAACTTGTCCACTGAAAAAATCAAAAACATGAGTTTCAGAATGTGCTCTGCTCAAAATTACATTTTCAATGAAAGAGGAAGTAAAGTCTTCCTGTTTAATTGTACCTATAGGTAAGCATATAATAAGGCTTACCTGTAGGTACTGTATGTAATGTCTCCTAAACTTGCACTGTTTAGGAGATTATTACCATATATTCTGCCGCCGACGTCACCGGCGCATGCGCACTGAAGGAGCGGCTGTTCTTGCCATTTCTTAAGGGCCCTGTGCCGTAACTGACGGCACGCGTGCGCATGCACAAGAGTGATGTCATCGCAACTCCGGCCATTCACAGTGCCGGAGCCCACTAACCCGGTAGAATGTCTGGGGAAAGTGTCAGCCGTCTCGGCGCAATGCCGGCACCGCTACAACAGCTTTGTTCTAAGGTAAGTATTTCATAATGAGCTAGTATGTGTTGCATACTAGCTCATTATGCCTTTGCTTTAGACTTTTTTTTAGGCTTTACAGCCTTTAATACTCTATCCAGTATTATGCTATACAGTAAAACCTTGGATTGCGAGCATAATTTATTCCGGAAACATGCTTGTAATCCAAAGCACTCTTATATCAAAGTGAATTTCCACATAAGAAATAATGGAAATTCAGATGATTCGTTCCACAACCATTTATTCATAAGTCCTTCCGTTTATAATCCAAATGTTACAGCAATGTGATTAGGTTGTGTATCCATAAAATGTTCATCCACAAATGGCAGCCTCCACAAGGGATTAGAAGCAAAATCCAACAGCAGCAGCAGGAGCTACAGAGTATAAAAGAGAAGACTATTCTGCAGGAGAGCGATCTGAAAGCGAGGCTTGATGCGTTCGTGGAGCGCAGTGTGGAAGGGATGACGTTGATGGTGGTGCGGAGGATGGTCCATGTGGAAATCTTTACCCTGGATGCCTGCATACTTAGATGTGCCTGTTTTAATCATCAGCCGTGTGAGTTGCTAAATGTTGTACCTTCATTAAATGTAACCATATTGCTACACTTTGAGGCGCCTCTCTTCTCTTTTATACTCAGTTTCGACGTGACACTACTTGTATATCAAGACATCACTTGTATATCAAGTCAAAATTTATTTAAAAATTTTGCTTGTCTTGCAAAACGCTCTCAAACTAAGTTACTCTCAAACCAAGGTTTTACTGTATTTGTAAAAATTTCGGTAATTTCAGCAAAAAATCAATGTTGATCCAACCATAATTGAACTTTTAAATAGTGCTCCATCTGAAAACCCAAACTTCAGTGCTCAAGTATCTGTCCCATTGGACAGATTCAACTCACCAAAGGAGATGGACCTTCAAATTAATAGAAGTCAAACAAGCACTCAATAAGCCCAGGAAGGCATCATTACACGGTGATAGAAGGGTGCTGTGGTGACGCTCTCATAAGGGGCATTCCTCAGATATAAACAGTGAGAACTCCCTTTTCACTGGCCTACCTTTACACAGGCTATCCTCCATTCAGTCTATCATGAATGCTGCTGCTAGATTAATATACCTTACTAACTGATTAATGGCTGCTGCCAATCTCTGCCAATCCCATCACTGGCTTCCACTAGCCCAACATATAAAATTCCAAATACTAACCACAATATACAAAGCTAGCCCCCAGCTATATAACCAACTTCATCTTGAGCTATCACCTAAATCGTCCACTTTAATTCGCCCTCTAGCTCCTCTATTATTCTCTCCCATACTCACTTCCTGGAATTGTCCAGAACCTCTCCTATCCTCTGGAACACTATTCCCCAGGATGTCCAGTTAGCTCCTACCCTGCCCACAAGGCAATCCCTGAAAACTCCTTTATTTAGGGAAGTCTACCCCTCATCCACCTAAAAACTGTACATTGGCCATATCCATCAGATCATCCCCTGCAACTATTATTTTTTTGAACCATCTCCTGCACTTTAGTTTGTAAGCTCCATGAGCAGGGCCATCTTAATCCTTCTATATTGCACTGTATTGTAACAATGTTTAAAAATGTAACATGAAAATATATTAAAACTGACCCAAACTCATTACATATTACCTTTAAAAAGCTGATAAAGGCTATAAGTAGGCTATGGCCTCTACAGGGCCCCAGTATTATGAAGTTTCACATACTGTATACATTACAAGATCCTCCATTATTTATTTTTTTTTTTAGATTAGAAAGTGCAATCAGCATCATTACAGGGAATATGTAATGAGCACTTACAGAGTCCCTGCCTGCTGTAGCGACGAAGTCCTGATCAATAGGGATACCTGTATTTTAATTGAAACTTCCAGGATCAATGATTGTTATTATTATTATTATACAGGATTTATATAGTGCCGTCAGTTTACGCAGCACTTTACAACATGAGGGCAGACAGTACAATCAATGCAATTTATTACAGTAGGAATCAGAGAGCCCTGTTCTTTAGAGCTTACAATCTAAGAGGGAGGGTCAAGAAATACGAGAGGTAATAACTGTGGGGGAGAGGCTGATGGAGAAACTAAATGTACAGTTCTCAGGTGGGGGTCAGATAGACTTCTCTGAAGAGATGAGTTTTCAAGGATCGTCTGAAAGTGGACAGAGTAGGAGATAGTCAGGCAGATTGGGGTAGAGCGTTCCAGAGGATGGGAGAGGCTCTGGAGAAGTCTTGGAGGAGAGTGTGGGATGAGGTGACAAGGGAGCTAGAGAGCAGGAGGTCTTGGGAGGAATGAAGACTGAGATGAGAGAGTCTTACAACAACCCCCGACCCCTATATCATTGCAGCATATCAACAGCATGAAGAAAACTCTCATATGTTTGGCACTAAAAACTGCTACACAGTAAACCCTGAGATATGCCAATTATAAAAGTGTTTTCTTGGTGTATTCCACCTCCTGCAAGTCTCTCTTGGGCTTCTACTATTTTACTTCTACAATCAGTTGATTACTAAGTAGTTTCCTTTATCCTCTAGTGGTCACCAGGGACTTGTCTGTACTTTGCACATATTTCGGGACTGTCCTTCTTGGTGTTTTGTGTAAACCTTGACATATGCTTTGTGTATGATATTGTGTCTTACTGCTTATGCAGTTGACTACTGGCATTGCTATTGTAGCCACTGGTGCTGTAAGACTTTGGTTTATTGTCTTTCTGTTGTGCTACCTATTGTTTGGTATTCATATTTGTAATACAATTGAAAAGCAATAAAAAGAAAAATGAAAAGTGTTTTCTTTTTCATTTTGAAATCCTGTAATAACTTAGGGGTTAGGGAGCTTTGCAGGTGGCCTGAAAGGCAATACAGGTATTTATTCTGATTAAATATCTTCATAGCAGGCAAAATACTGGCAAATGTAATATGTAACAAAATAAATAAAACACGGGTTAAACGCGGAGTTATGCTCCCCCCGCCCCCCACCTCCAAAAGTCAGCAGCTACAAATACTACAACTGCTGACTTTTACTATTAGGGCACTTATGTGTCCAGGCATCCAGCGATGTCTTAGTTTCTTGAAACGGCTCTCGGGTGCTGGCGCCGCCATCTTGGCTTAGGGAAGATGGCTTCACAGCCGGTTTCCTACTGTGCATGCGCGGATCGCACCGCACTCTGTGCATGGTCTGGCTGCGGGGGGAAGGAGGGGGTCGAACTTCCAGCTCACTTCGCCGTGGTGAACTCAGCCAGAAGTGGGAGCGGATACCCGTCAAAACCAGGTGCCTGCTCCCCCCCTCCACCCCAAAAGGTGCCAAATGTGGCAGCGGAGGGGGGGAGGCAGACAAGCAGAGCTTCCCCTTTTGGGTGGTACTCTGCTTTAATTAAGTTCAGGCACCAAAACACACTTTTTCTATAATGTTATATTATAAAACTATATATCAAATAAATTATGCTAGGAGACACTTAGGCTACATGTACATGGGTTACCCTGTTTAGGCTTCTGAAATGAAATGCTTCTGAACTCAACTGCCTGGAAACAACCTTAAACGACCCTGTGTACAGTATATGAACTGATAAGATAACATCAGATGAGTTCAAAGGCAGCTGGAAAAAATGTCCAAATGCCTCTAAACGTCCATTAAGAGGCAGCAGTGTACATGAGGCCTAACTGCCAGACCCTCATTTAAGTACATGATTAGAGATTGACTTAAAAAAAAGGGTGGGCTCGGGTGCAGAGCACCGCGCCCTGAGCCCACCCAGTTGTGTGAGTCTTCGTGATTTTCCTCCTGGCCAATCAGGAAGCAGATCCTGAGACCCAATTGGCTTGGGAGTTTTAAGACTCGCAATTGTTTCTCAGGACACACTGGCCAAATTTGTTGGGCTGAACACTTCCTGTTCAGCCCGGAGGAGGAACAATGGCCCGGCTCTTCATTCCCCCTGCCTCCTATGTTAAGGTTAGTCTACCACAGGGGGTGGCATCGGATCCGTCTAATGCTCGGGGGTGGAGGTCATTCGTCTCCTTCCTCTCCGCCGTCTGTCTCCCATGGGGCTCTCCCATCAGTTTCCTGGGGGCAGGGGGCGAAGGTGGATGGTGTTAGTTTGCTTTCCCCCAAAATATTTAGCACCAGCCAACACTGGATATAAGTACAATAAATATTAACACATGAGGGTTTTAACCACTTTTGGACCACGTTGCATACTTTTACTGCTGCAGAGTGGCAGCATAGCGTGAATCGCCATCTATAAACGGTGTGCTCATGCTCCCGCCATCGTCTGTTAGAGAAGAAAAGCGGGGAACCGCCGATGTAAACACGGCAGTTCCCCGCTCTGTCAGGCGGCATGGCAGAGATCTACTGATCCCTGTACTCGGGATCAGTTAGATCTCTTATGCCCCTGGCAGCCCAGCCCCCACACAGTTAGAACACGCCTAGGGAACACAGTTAACCACTTCATTGGCCCCTGCAGGTTAACCCCTTCCATGCCAATGACATTTATATAGTGGCTATTTAAATTTCTGATCGCTGTATAAATGTCAGTGGTTCCAAAAAAGTGTCAAAAATGTCCAACATGACCACTCTATTTGTGGGGAAAAAAGGACGCCAAATTTGTTTTGGGTACAACATCGCGTGACTGCGCAGTTGTCAGTTAAATCAACGCAGTGCCGAATCGCAAAAAGTGCTCTGCTCCTAATGTGGGAAATCCTTCCGGGGCTGAAGTGGTTAATGTACGGGGAACATGGATTTCTTGCCCCAGAGGTAGTTAAAGCAATCTGAAGTAGACTTTTTATTTTTATGAGGTTTCTTATTAGAAGAGTAGGCCTGACCACCCGTCTTATGGTGTATAAGCTGGACGCAAAAGTCTGTTATGTGAAGTCTGGGTTTTAACTGCGCATGGTGAATGAGACGTCAATAGTAGATCAGGATATGATGTGAAGGTAGGAGTGTGAGAAGGATTCCTAAAGGCATGGGTATTTGTCTGGGGTAGCTAGGCTGGATATATTTGGTAGGTATAGTATGAGGGGAGATGGATGTTGTGGAGGAGAGCATAGGGGAGACTCTGGGGGGTGTGGTGTAGACCCTTTTTGCCTCATGTATGTATATTTAGAATAGTTTGTATAGTGATATAGTCTGGTCTTCTGCATGCACACCCCAATATTTTTTTTTCATGTATGCCTCAAGTGCCAAGAAGAAAAGGAAGAGGCACCTTACATGCCAGGTTTTAGCAAGGTTTCCTGTAGTTTTAGGAAATACTCTTCTGGCCAGAATGACCAAATTCCACTGGCTGTTGCAGATATTGATGAACTCTGTAATAGTAACTTGTATGTAATAAAAGATAAAAATAGAGAAAAGTTTGTTTTCTGATGTATTAATAATGATTTTGTTCATTCTATATCAGGCTAATTGCATTTATGAAATGGCAAAGATGATTGTGGACAACAAGTAGGTGGTAGTGTCTTCTTTCAATTAAATGAAGTTTGGAATGGTTATCGCTGTTCTTTTAAATTAGACACTTCTTAAAATGTTAATGTACTGAAATGAAATTGACAATTCACAGCAAAACAATGACTCAGCTGGAGGCCTATTATCACCTACTCACAGCTAGCAGGATAATTACATAAAATGCATAGTTCAGAAAAGGACATATACAAGTCATGTGGAACATCAGGAAACATTCTGTACAATCTAGGACAAGTCTAAGGACACAGAAAATGGCAATATTGTAACAACATGTTAGCTTTTTAACCATTTATTTTGCCTACTTGAAAAATGTTTAAGGCAATGTGGTTTTATACATTATTCCCTTCTGCATTTATTATAGTAAGGTTAAAATAAAAACACATACCATACCTGTTTACCCCTATGGAATCAGAGACCATATTTTCACATTTCTGCTGTGTTTTTTCATGAATCTATAACTGTGTAATTACTTGAATTAATACATACTGTATATAATTTTTTTGGGGGACAAACAGTTCTTTTTTGTGACCCTAAAGTCCTCTAAGAATTTTTTTAAATGTATTTGCATTTTAAGGGGAAATAAGAGTAAAAACCTGAAAAACTTTGTTCAAGTTTGATCAGTAATATTTTGAACACAAGTACAATGCAGCCTCACCAGTGCCCCTCAATGCAGCCTGATCAGTGCCTATCAATGCAGCCTCACCAGTGCCCATCAATACGGCCTCATCAGTGCCCATCAGCGCAGCCCCCTCAGTGCCCATTAATGCAACCTTACCAGTGCGCATAAATGCAGCCTCACCAGTGCCCATCAATGCAGCCTCACCAGTGCCCATCAATGCAGCCTGATCAGTGCCCATCAATGCAGCCTGATCAGTGTCCATCTATGCAGCCTCACCAGTGCCCATCAATGCAGCCTCACCAGTGCCCATCAATGCAACCTGATTAGTGCCCATCAATGCAGCCTCACCAGTGCCCAGAAAAGCAGCCTCATCAGTGAGCATCAATGCAGCCTCACCAGTGCCCATCAATGCAGCTTGATCAATGCAGCCTCACCAGTGCCCATCAATGCAGCCTAATCAGTGCCCATCAATGCAGCCTCACCAGTGCCCATCAATGCAGCTTCACCAGTGTCCATCAATGCAGCCTGATCAGTGCCCATCAATGCAACCTTACCAGTGCCCATCAATGCAGCCTCACCAGTGCCCATCAGCACAGCCTCACCAGTGCCCATAAGCGCAGCCCCATCAGTGCCAATCAATACAGCCTCACCAGTGCCCATCTATGCGGCCTCACCAATGTCCATCAACACAGCCTCATCGGTGCCCATCAGCGCAGCCCCATCAATGCAGCCTGTTCAGTGCCCATCAATGCAGCCTGATCAGTGCCCATCAACACAGCTTCACCGGTGCCAATCAGCGCAGCCCCATCAGTGCCCATTAATGCAGCCTCACCAGTGCCCATCAGTGCAGCCTCATCAGTGCACAGGGATTAGAAAGAGGAGAGCCGGCTGGATCACACAGAATGGGATCTCCCGCTGTGACACAGTATGGATTTGAATTAACCGGTGGCTGCAGTCAAACAAAGTCCCGGTTCCTGAACGGACTCCTATGATAGACATCACACTACTTCAATTTCCTGGCATTGGAGCAGTGTGCTGTCTACCATAGGAGACGGTTCAGGAGGGGGGACTTGGTTTGACTACGGCCGCCGGGCAATTCAAATCCATGGTGTGTCACAGCAGGCGACCCCTGCTCTGTGTGATCCAGCGATGCTCGCCTCCCCCCAACCCTCTGAGGCAGCCCCACGCTCACCCTCAAGTTTTTTCCACTCGCCAAATGCGAGCAGGCGAGTGTAAATTTTGAGGGCTGCATAATGTATAAAGTTCTTACTGATTTAAAATAAAACAGATATACCCTAAACCACATGTTTTAACAGTAAACCCTTAAAGATAACAATGTATATATATATATATATTTTTTTTTTTTTTCAACAAATAATTTAAAATAGAAACATGGAACAGGAGATGAAACTGTTAAATAGTGCTTATACTGGGTGATCTTCTGAAATGAATGGGTTAAGTAATAAAATAAGGGCATTTCCTGGTTAATTAAGAGTTAACTAACTCCCTGTGCACACAATAAACATTCTTAGGTGTCAGATGCAGCTCTCTCTCTCATAGATTGCTGTCTGTCAGGGAATAAGGAGATAAGACAGCTACTGTGTTACTTATTTTTGGTTAACAAATGTTACACTGAACGATTGCTGTAATTAGCTGTCAGAGTGATTATTCAACGAAGAAGGCTTCTAACTGGCTTCCAATTATAGTATTGGGAGCTCATGTTTCTACAGACACCTTACCTCACACAGCTGTGCACAGGAGGGAGCAGGGGAGATATGAAACTGCAGGCAGCCTCCTCGATGTACAGGAGACGCCTTGTGTACAGAGGAGGGGATTTTATGGATGCTTGTAACACACCAAAGGTAGCCAACTGGATACAAAAAAAAACATTTTTTCTTTTCTTTATTCAGGTAAATGTGAAAGATAGCATTTTTAAATGTTGCTTTCTAAACCAGTATGTGAAGCTTTAGGTTGCTTTGGTTATAAAGGCTCTCAGTTTGCTTCTTTGACAACTCAATGACATGTCATCAGTGTCATATGCCAGTGACTTGTACCTCATTGCATGACTTAAAGTGTTACTAAACCCACAACAGTAAAATCTGTCTGTATATGCAGAATAGCATGCTTGTTATACTCACTATGGAACTTAAGGGGTTAATCCTCTGCATTGTGTAAAAAGGCTCTTTGATCCTATATGAACAGATCCTTCCCTCCTGCACTGTCTCTCTTGGCAAGGCCAGAAAATACACAGTGAGGGTAGTCCTCCTGCACATGCTCAGTTTGGTCTCTATTGCTGGAGAGAACATTTCCTTGTTCTCAGAGCTAGCCAGGTCACATGATATTGACATCACACATGTAGGCGTGTATACAGGCTATAGTGGAAATCTCCTCCTACAGAAAAATGAGCCCTCTGCAGACCCTGCAGTTTATCACGTGACCGTGGTATATAGATCAGCCAAAAAGGTGTATAGTGGCAGTATTTTAACGTAAAAAGAAGATTTATAAGCTGTGGGCACTGTGTGTGTGTGTGCGTGTGTGTGGAGGGGAGCAGGTAAATGAACTATTTTCATATTACTGGATTTAGTAACACTTTAAGTCTAAAATTGTAGTCAGACAAGTAGCATCAAAGCAAGCAGCATTGATGCTCTGTCTCACTTACTAATCCATGGTGCTCTTGGAATTATTTCCCATGTATTAAATATTTACTTGCAAAATAAAGATTAAAGACTATAGATGAACTAAACACAAAAATATTTTTTCAAGTTTTATTTTTTTATGGAACTTGAGAGATGTGTTTTTTTTTTTATTATTATTTTTGTGCTCAGTAAAGGATGTTTTTCTATTTTGGAGTAATTATATTAGTGATGCCTGTGTCACTTTTTCTCTTGTGTATATGTTCAACTTTTAGCTTGAACATTTCCGCTGTGTTGTACATACAGAAATGTACTTTACATTCAAAACTAGCATCCTTGTAGTCGGATGATTTTATTATACTATGGATTGGGTATATTAATGTTGTACAGAAGAAGTACTTAAAGTGTTTGTTACCACAACATTTCATATTTCTGATATATGCCTGCTGTACCATGTGCTTGTATGATAAAGTATCCTGTTCTCTTTGTATCACTTCCGTTGTGTGAAATCTCTAGTGCTTCTGCTAGTCCCCTTGCTTTCCAATAAAAATAACTGACCACACTAAGCAGGAGAGTACACCGTGGTCAGTTCTCTAACTATGCTAGGAACTCAGCGTACTCTCCTCAAATGATCAGACTTGTGCTGGGGGGGGGGGGGGGGGGGGGGGGGGGGGGGGGGGGGGGGGGGGGGGGGGGGGGGGGGGGGGGGGGGGGGGGGGGGGGGGGGGG
>BLSH010378674.1:1794779-1811887 GCA_018402905.1 Glandirana rugosa | reverse complement strand
GTGACCAGCACTATATTGATGTCCCACACTGGTGGAGGATATTTTAATGAATACATAGACTTTGGATTCTTATTTTCACACTGTGGTTTTGGACATGTTTTAGTTGGCTTTATTTATCCACAGGATTTATATTTAGCAGAATACTGTGATTTATGTTTGTTATCCAGTCCGGTTTGTGTGTCCAGCCTTGAGACACATAGCAGATCCATTTCGGTCTACACTCTGTTTAAAGAGATAAGGGTCATCAGATCTATGGTATATTGCATCTGTGTTATATTGATCCATATGTCATCTGTGTTTTAATAGACAGCACTGTTTAGATGCACAACAACCCTTTTGCACCAGTCACTTTATTTTCACAAGAATTCACTTGTTTATGTTATAATTAATATCATTACAGATAGAGCTGCACTACACTCAGATTCTCACACAGCCATTAATGTCTAAACCGCAGGCAACAAAAGTGAGTACACCCCTAAGTGAAAATACCCAAATTGGGCCCATTTCCCCTTCCCAGTGTCATGTGACTCGTTAGTGTTACAAGGTCTCCGGTGTGAATAGGGAGCAGGTGTGTTAAATTTGGTTACATTTTATCACTCTCACTCCCTCATACTGGTCACTGGAAGTTCAACATGGCACCTCATGGCAAAGAACTCTCTGAGGATCTGAAAAAAAGAATTGTTGCTCTACATAAAGATGGCCTAGGCTATAAGAAGATTGCCAAGACCCTGAAACCCTTCAGCATGGTGGCCAAGACCATACAGCAGTTTAACAGAACAGGTTCCACTCAGAACAGGCCTTGCCATGGTTGACCAAAGAAGATGAGTGTGCATGCTCAGCATCATATCCAGAGGTTGTCTTTGGAAAATAGACATATGAGTGCTGCCAGCATTGCTGCAGAGGTTGAATGGGTGGGAGGTCAGCCTGTCAGTGCTCAGACCATACGCCGCACACTGCATCAAACTGGTCTGCATGGCTGTCGTCCCAGAAGGAAGCCTCTTCTAAAGATGATGCACAAGAAAGCCCGCAAAAGGTTTTCTGAAGACAAGCAGTCTAAGGACATGGATTACTGGAACCATGGAACCATGTCCTGTGGTCTGATGAGTCCAAGATAAACTTATTTGGCTCAGATGGTGTCAAGCGTGTGTGGCAGCAACCAGGTGAGGAGTACAAAGACAAGTGTGTCTTGCCTACAGTCAAGCATGGGGGTGAGAGTGTCATGGTCTGGGGCTGCATAAGTGCTGCCAGCACTGGGGAGCTACAGTTCATTGAGGGAACCATAAATGCAATTATCCCTTCGTGGACTGGGCCACAGGGCAGTATTCCAACATGATAACGGCCCCAAATACACCTCCAAGATGACTACTGCCTTGCTAAAGAAGCCAAGGGTAAAGGTGATGGACTGGCCAAGCATGTCTCCAGGGCCGGTGCTACCATTAGACAAACTAGGCAGCCACCTAGGGTGCACTGCTGCTTAGGGGTGCCCGGCCGCTGGTTTCCCTCTGTGTTTACATGCTCTGCAGGCTGCAGCATGTAACTAACTCAGGCGCAGGCACCTGCTCTGTCCGAGCCAGCGCTAGAGGAAGCAAAGCCGATGCTTCCTGTATAGTGCCACCTCCTGTCACATGGGCAGGGTAAAGGGGGTGGAGTCAGGGATGGAGCCAATGGGGGCGACAAAATTAGGTTTCGCCTAGGGTGCCAAAAATCCTTGCACCAGCCTTGTATGTCTCCAGACCTAAACCCTATTGAGCATCTGTGAGGCATCCTCAAATGGAAGGTGGAGGAGCGCAAGGTCTCTAACATTCACCAGCTCCATGATGGCATCATGGAGGAGTGGAAGAGGACACCAGTGGCAACCTGTGAAGCTCTAATGAACTCCATGCCCAAGAGGGTTAAGGCAGTGCTGGAAAATAAAGGTGGCCACACAAAATATTGATACTTTGGGCCCAATTTGGACGTTTTCACTTAGGGGTGTACTCACTTTTGTTGCCAGCGGTTTAGACATTAATAGCTGTGTGTTGAGTTATTTTGAGGGGACAGCAAATTTCCACTGTTATACAAGCTGTACATTCACTACTTTACATTGTAGCAAAGTGTCTGTTTTGGATAGCATAGGGAAGGGTTAACACCCCTATAATGTTTGATTTGCTGTCTATGTTTCTGTTCAGAAGATTTCACCTCACTTGCTGTCCCAATGATAATTGGGTTTTGAAAATTTTGGGTTACTGTGGAAACAAGCCCTGGTGATAAAGCATCAATGGAGACACCTTTTTTCCCATAATAACTCTTACAGTAGTGAATTTCCCTTCCTATGGGTAGATTTCCTCTCACTTCCTGTTGCCTCACTCTGTAAGTAGGAGTCGTTTGTAAGCCGGATGTTTGTAACTAGGGGACCGCCTGTATATATTTTCAGTGCCTTGAAAAA
Source organism: Glandirana rugosa (assembly GCA_018402905.1). Classification (NCBI taxonomy): domain Eukaryota; kingdom Metazoa; phylum Chordata; class Amphibia; order Anura; family Ranidae; genus Glandirana; species Glandirana rugosa. The sequence continues at coordinate 1,809,462 of BLSH010378674.1, read as the reverse complement.
GTATTCATACCCCTTAACATTTTCCACGTTTTGTCATGTTACAACCAAAAACGTAGATTTATTTTATTAGGATTTGCACGCCACACTTTTCACATATTTATTTGTAAAAAAATTTGCTTCCACTTCACAATTATGTGCCACTTTGTGTTGGTCTATCACATAAAATCCCAATAAAATACATTTACATTTTTGGTTGTAACATGACAAAATGTGGAAAATTTCCAGGAGCATGAATACTTTTTCAAGGCACTGTATATGGATCCACTGTTTGGACCACAAACTCCGGACCGGGACCAGCCCTGCCATGGTGGCTGGTAAAATCCGGACTGAACTGTTAAATCTAGTCCATATGAACGCATACGAGACGACAGGTAGCGTCTGTCTACCACTTCACCTCGCATACTGTCACATATCCCCTCACTCTGCTCAAGCCCCTGTGGCTGAGCAACTGTCCCAACCATACAGTGGACCCGGGAGAGGGCATCCGCATTGTTCTGGAGTGTTCCCGTCCGGTGTTCAACAGTGAACTTAAATGGCTGTAGGGACAGGATACACCTAGTCACCTGACTATTTTTCTCCCTGTTGTCACACATCCACTTCAGGGGCTAGCCTAAATGACCTTCCTAGGAGGTAGTACTTCAGCGCCCCTAAGGCCCACTTGATCGCCAAGCACTCCTCTACAATGGCATAGTACCTCTCATGCCTGTTAAGCTTCCTGCTTAAATAGACAACTGGGTGCTCCTCACCGCCTCGGATCTGGGACAGAACAGCACCTAGTCCCACCTCAGAGGCGGCTGTTTGTACAACAAACTCCTTTATGAAGTCCGGGGTCACGAGCACCGGTTGTACACAAAGGGCTTGCTTCAACTTCTGGAATGCCTTCTCGGCTTCGGGATTCCACTTAACCATGCCTGACCTTCTCCCCTTCGCCAGATCGGTCAGAGGGACAGCAAAGGTGGCAAAGTCAGGTATGAACCACCTGTAATACCCTGTAATCCCCTGGAAGGCACAAACCTGTTTTTTATTCACTGTTTGGGGCCACTTTTGAATTACCTCAAACTTATTTGTCTGGGGCTTGATCAATCCCAGACCAATAACATACCCAAGGTATTTGGCCTCCTCCAGGCCTATGGCCCACTTTTTTGGGTTGGCTGTTGAACCTGCTACTCTAAGAGAATCTACAACTGCTTGCTCTTGGGGCAGATGTAATTCCCAATCTGGACTGTGGATGACCACATCATCCAAATAGGCGGCTGCATAGGGGCGATGCGGCCTCAAAGTTTTATCCATCATTCTCTGGAAGGATGCAGGGGCCCCATGCAGACCAAACGGCATTTGCTTGTACTGGAAGGACCACTTGGTGGTAGGAAAGGCTATTTTTTCCTTTGCTGACACCGTTAAGGGGATCTGCCAGTAGCCCTTAGTTAGGTCTAGGGTTGTTATGTACCGGGCACCTCCCAACCTCTCCACAAGTTCGCCAACCCGCGGCATCGGGTTTGTGTCAAACTTAGACACGTTATTCAGCTTTCTGAAATCGTTACAGAACCTGATAGTGCCAGCGGGCTTTGGGACAAGCACTATAGGGCTCGACCAGGTGCTGTGTGACTCCTCTATCATGTCTAACTCCAACATGGTTTTTATTTCCTTCGCCAGTCCATAATCTTTACCCTCAGCTTCTTTAGCAAGACAGTGGTCGTCTTGGAGGTGTGTTTGGGGTCATTATCATGTTGGAATACTGCCCTGCGCCCCAGTCTCTGCAGGCAGGGGATCATGCTCTGCTTCTGTATGTCACAGTACATGTTGGTTCCCTCAATGAACTGTAGTTCCCCAGTGTCAGCAGCACTCATGTAGCCTCAGACCGTGACACTCCCACCACCATGCTTGACTTTAGGCAAGACACACTTGTCTTTGTACTCCTCACCTGGTTGCGCCACACATGCTTGACACCATCTGAACCAAATAAGTTTATCTTGGTCTCATCAGACCACAGGAAATGGTTCCATTAATCCATGTCCTTAGTCTGCTTGTCTTTAGCAAACTGTTTGCAGGCTTTTTTGTGCATCATCTTTAGAAGAGGTTTCCTTCTGGGAGGACAGACATGCAGACCAATTTGATGCAGTGTGCGGCATATGGTCTGAGCACTCTCAGACTGTCCCCCCACCACTTCAACCTCTGCAGCAATGCTGGCAGTACTCATACGTCTATTTCCCAAAGACAACCCCTGGACATGACGCTGAGCATGTGCGCTCAACAACTTTGGTTGAACATGACTAGGCCTGTTTTGAGTGGAACCTGTCCTGTTAAACCGCTGTATGGTTTTGGCCACAGTGCTGCAACACAGTTTTAGGGTCTTGGCAATCTTCCTATAGCCTAGACCAGTGATGGCGAACCTTGGCACCCCAGATGTTTTGGAACTACATTTCCCATGATGCTCATGCACTCTGCAGTGTAGTTGAGCATCATGGGAAATGTAGTTCCAAAACATCTGGGGTGCCAAGGTTCGCCATCACTGGCCTAGACCATCTTTATGTAGAGCAACAATTGTTTTTTTCAGATCCTCAGAGAGTATGAGAGAGTGAGAGCGATAACACCAAATTTAAAACACTGGCTGCACATTCACACCTGAGGCCTTGTAACACTAACAAGTCACATGAGTCCGGGGAGGGAAAATGGCTAATTCGGCCCAATTTGCACATTTTCACTTATTGGTGTACTCACTTTTGTTGCCAGCGGTTTAGACATTAATGGCTGTGTGTTGAGTTATTTTGAGGGGACAGCAAATTTAAACTGTTATACAAGCTGTACACTCACTACTTTACATTGTAGCAAAGTGTCATTTCTTCAGTGTTGTCACATGAAAAAATATGATAAAATATTTACAAAAATGTGAGGGGTGTACTCACTTTTGTGAGATACTGTATTTGTATGTCATATGCACATATTGCACTTCATATCTAGCGCTGCACTTTGTTTTTACATGATTTTTACATATTTGACAATGATATGCCCACCTCCTGTAGAGTGTCCTTCACTTGTTTGGATGTTGTGAATGGGTTTTTCTTTACCATAGAGAGGATCATGCAACCATCCACCACTGTTGTCTTCCATGGACATCCAGGCCTTTTTATGTTGCTGAGCTCACCAGTGCTTTCTTCTTTTCTCAGAATGTACCAAGCTGTTGATGTGGCCACTTCTAATGTTGCTGCTATCTCTCTAATGGATTTATTTTGTTTTTGAAGCCTTACAATGGCATGTTTCACTTGCATGAACACTTTTCTTTGTCTGTTGTGACGTTATGTGAGGTGCAATGGTGGACGGGCGTAATAGGTCGCCTCGCATGCATTCACTTGGAGTGAACTGGTGCGAGTCCAAGCCAGGTTTTGCCAGCCACCGTGGCAGAGCTGGTTCTTGCCCAGAGTTTCTGGTCCACCCAAATCCCTCTCCAGTTGCATATAACGACCAGGAAGAGATTTCACAGGAGCTCACCCTGGGACTCAGTGTGCTAGACTGAGGGAGCTAAGAGTTTGGTTGCTCTAAAAACTTCTAAAGGTAAAGGTTTGCATGTGTTTGTTTCAAGATGTCAGGGACAAGCCCGACATTGTATAGAGAGGTATCCTGCTCTGTATTAGTTTAGCGCCAGACAGCAAGGTTTTGTTTTGACTATTTTTGTTTGTTTTATAACCTGGAACCTTTTACCAAAATAAACCTGGCAACCAGCCAGATTGTAAGAAAGTTTGCCTACAAGCTGCCTTCTTCCCAGGAAAGGTGATCCACACAAGCTAATCTCCCACACCATGTTTATCAAAACATATTTAAGCTATAGTTATACAATGGATATGGGCTGAAAGTGCACACTCTCGGGTTTAATTTGAGGGTATGTACATCCAATTCAGAGGAAGGGTTTACGAATTACAGTTCTTAACAACAGCCACCCCCCTTTTTCAAGGGGCCAAAAGAAATTGGACAATTGAATCAAAAGCTGTTTCATGGCCAGGTGTGGGCTACTCCTTCGTTATTTCTTCATCAGTTAAGCAGGTAAAAGGTCTGGAGTTGATTCTAAGTGTGGTATTTGCATTTGTAATCTATTGCTGTGGACCTACATCATGCGTTCAAAGGAGCTGTTCATTCAAGTGAAACAGGCCATTGTAAGGCTTTAAAAACAAAACAAATCCATCAGAGAGATAGCAGCAACATTAGGAGTGGCCATATCAACAGTTTGGTACATTCTGAGGAAAGAAGAATGCACTGGTGAGCTCAGCAACATAAAAAAGCCTGGGCGTCCACAGATGACAACAGTGGTGGATGATCGCAGGATCTTCTCTATGGTAAAGAAAACCCCATTCACAACATCCAGACAAATGAAGGACACTGTCCAGGGGGTGGGCGCATCATTGTCAAAGTCTACAATCAAGAGAAGACTTCACAAGAGCAAATACAGAGGGTTCATTACAAGGTGCAAACCATCCATAAGCCTGAAGAATAGAAAGGCCAGATTAGACTTTGCCAAAAAAACATCTAAAAAAGCCAGACCAGTTCTGGAAAAGCATTCTTTGGACGGATGTAACTAAGATTAATCTGCACCAGAATGATGGGAAGAAAAAAGTGTGGAGAAGGTTTGGAACAGCTCATGATCTAAAGCACACAACGTCATCTCTAAAACATGGTGGAGCTTGCAGTGCGATGGCATGGGCATGCATGGCTTCCAGTGGCACTGGGTCATTGGTATTTATTGATGATGTGACAGAAGACAGAAGCAGCTGGATGCATTCTGCAGTGTTTAGAGATATACTGTGAGCCTAGGTTCAACCAAATGCAGCAACGTTGATTGGACGGCACTTCACAGTACAGATGGACAATGATCCAAAACACACTGCAAAAGCAAAATCCACTATTCAGCTGCTCAAGGTAGATCCAGCACTTGAAGTGGTCTGTCCACCGTCTCCTGGGTGCACACCTTGCTGCTGCTGCAGGTACGTATGAGAAACTTGAAATTAGGATGGCGGCACTCCAGGCGTGGATGCAATTAAAATTTGTTGTATTCAAGAAGATCATAATCCATATACAAACAAAGCTGGAATACAGGCAAAAGGTAACGCGTTTCACACGTCTGGCGTGCTTCGTCAAAACCATAGTGGAACTCACAACCACCCCACTTTTATATTCATAAATCTTGCTATTCTTTCAAAAAAGTCACAGGTGCTATCATTTCGTTCAGCTGTGCAAATGACCATCACATATAGTTGGCTTTCACCTGTTCACAAAAAGGCCAAATCCAATGTTAAAAAACAAAAATATTTTTTCACACTGACCCATAATATTTAGAAACAGAAAAAACCTACAATGTATGATGTCTTATTTAGTCTATTATGGGATTGTATCCCTACAAGACTATACAATGTATCGTGCACTACTAAAATCAAAACTAACTGTTTTAAAAGACAGAACATGATACAAATCATTTTCCTTTAAATAAATAAAGGAAAAACTGAGCATAAACCAAGGAGGGAAGAGAGATAATGCATATATATATATATAGTTCCTCTTACTGTGAACACTATAGACATCCACATGCATGTGCATGAGCGCATAATCGCTCACTGCACATACACATACATACACTCATATATTTATCCACTATGGTCACAATACTCTATCCATATTTTATTACATCATCTCTATTCCCTATTCAGGAACCAATGACATGCCTAAGAGACGAGTAAAAATGTGTTAAATCCCACTCAAAGTTCATGCCCTCTGGTATTCTCGTTTGTAATGAGAAAATCCAGAAGACTTCACGTCTACATAACTTTGTAAAAACGTCCCCTCCTCTCCTGGGTATATATATCTTTTCTATCCCCTGAATTTGTAGGAGGGTTGTGTCCCCTGCATGAATTTCATTAAAATGTTTTGCTACATTTGTATTATGTTTTTGTTTGATGTCATAAACATGGTCCAGTAATCTGTCTCGCAATCTCCGCGTGGTACGACCCACATACTGTTTAACCACTTCAGCCCCGGAAGGATTTCCCCCTTTAGGACCAGAGCCCTTTTTGCGATTTGGCACTGCGTCGCTTTAACTGAAATTGCGCGGTCGTGCGACGTTCTACCCAAACGAAATTTGCGTCCTTTTTTTTCCACAAATAGAGCTTTCTTTTGGTGGTATTTCATCACCGCTGCGTCATTTCTGATCGCCGCTATAAACAAAAGAAGAGCGACAATTTTGCAAAAAAACCCAAATTTCTTACTTTTTGCTAAAATACAAATCCAAAAAAAAAATATAAAAAAACATTTTTTTTCATCGGTTTTGGCCAATTTATATTCTTCCTCATATTTGCAATAAAAAAACCCCGCAATCGGCATTTATTGATTGGTTTGCGCAAAAGTGGTTGCGTTTACGGATGATGAGAATTAATTTCTGGGGTTTTTATATTTTTTATTTTTTACTAGTAATGGCGGCGATCTGCGATTTTTAGCGGTACTGCGATATTTCAGCAGACATGTCGGACCATTTTGACACTTTTTTGGGACCATTGGCATTTATACAGCGATCAATGCTATAAAAATGCACTGATTACTGTGTAAATGACATTGGCAGTGAAGGGGTTAACCTGCAGGGGGCGGTCTAAGGGTTAACTGTGTTCCCTGGGCGTGTTCTAACTGTGGGGGGACTGCCCTAACAGGGGAAGGGAAGCAATCACAGCTTCCATGTAGAGGAAGGCTGTGATCACAGCCCTTCCCCCCTCACAGAACGAAGGTCCGTGTTTACTTACACGGACCTCCGTTCTTTCACCCTCCGGGGGGGGGGGCATCGCGGGTGGCCGGCGGAGATCGAATCCGCCGCACCCGCTCCCTGGCCCTCCCCGGACACAGTGAGTGCGCGGGTGCGCCTCCGGCGGCGCGCGCGCACTGACTGGGCGCGATCTCGCAGCCGCCGTCATATGACGCCGATTTGAGCAGGAGCGCCACCTTGTCGCCGTCAGATGCCGATCGGCGGTCGGCAAGAGGTTAAGACACTTCCTACATGTAACAACATATATAATATATCGGGTATTACAATTAATAAATGTCCCAATCTTGTGGGACCTCCCATTAACTGTCGATCGGAACCGATCGCCACATATCAATCTTGGGCAACATATGCACCCATCTGTTCCACATTTATATAGTCCCACAAAATCGATCCATGTTTTTTGATATTTACATGTAGTGAAATCACTTGGTGATAATGAGTTAGCCAAAGTGGGTGCTCGCCTAAACACTGTTTTAATGCCATTTGCTAGAATCTTATAATATCGTTCATCCTCATACAATATAGGAATATTATGTTCAATGATCTTCTTAATTTTAGTTGATTCCAGACTAAAAGCTGTCAAATTTGGTGGTATTTATTGATGATGTGACAGAAGACAGAAGCAGCTGGATGCATTCTGCAGTGTTTAGAGATATACTGTGAGCCTAGGTTCAACCAAATGCAGCAACGTTGATTGGACGGCACTTCACAGTACAGATGGACAATGATCCAAAACACACTGCAAAAGCAACCCAGGATCTTTTGAAGGAAAAGAAGTGGAATATTCTGCAATGGCCGAGTCAACCACCTGATCTCAACCCAATTTGGAATGCATTTCACTTGCTGAAGGCAAAACTAAAGGCAGAAAGACCCACAAACAAATAACAGCTGAAGACCGCTGTCTGGCAAAGCATCAAAAAGGAGGAAACCCAGTCTTTGGTAATGTCCATGGGTCTCAGGCTTCAGGCAATCATTACCAGTAAAGGATTCTCAACAAAATATTAAAAATGAACATTTTATTTATGATTATATTCATTTGTCCAATTACATTTGAGCCCCTGAAAATGGAGGGACTGTGTATAAAAATGGTTACAGTTCCTAAAATTTGTACTTGATATTTATGTTCAACTCCTTGAATTAAAGCTGAAAGTCTGCACTTCAAATTAATTTGGATTGTTTCGTTTTAATTTTATCCTGGTGGCATACAGAGCCAAAAGTATGAAAATTGCGCCCTTGTCCAAATATATATGGACCTAACTGTATAACTGCCACAATGGACGGGCGATACTTGTCGCCTCACATGCGATCATTTTGAGACAACTAGCGGGAGTCCGACCCGGGTTTTGCAGGCCACCGTGGCAGAGCTGGTTCCGGCCTGGGCTTTCTGGTCCACTCAAACCCCTCTCCACCTGCATTTAAAGACCAGAAAGATAGCAGAGGAGAGCTCTATCTTGGATATCAGAGGGAGAAAGCTGTGTGAGCTCTGTCTGCTAATTTGGACTCTTATGCTTTGCTTATATTTTGTGGGTTTCGGGGAAAGCCCCACACTGCATAGAGAGGAACCTGATTGTTTAGTTTAGCGCCAGATGGCGAGGCTTGTTTTCTGCTCTTTTATGTGTTTTTGAGCTTGCAAACCTGTAATAATAAACCTGACGACAAGCCACCAGATTTTGAAGAAACTGACCTGCATGTTGAGTCTTTTGCTCTGAGGAGTGATCCCCACAAACTAACCCCCCAATATATATATATATATATATATATATATATTGTATATATTTCGTTTACCATCACAGCCATAGTGAAGTTTGCCAAAAAGAATTTGAAAGAAGTTTCTGACTCCAAACATAATAGAGAAAAGCCTACATCCCAAGGGAAAGCAGGGAAGCAGTGGTTTGGCTGCTATTCCTCCACCTAGGCAGCCCTTAAAAAATTGTTAATTAATGAGTTGTATTCAAACTAAAAAAATCTGGATGGATTTTTGAAATATTAATCATTTGGCACAAACAAGCAAACATATTACCTGTAAGCGTTTTACAGTGTATATTGAAAAGAATTAATCCTCAGATAAACTGATAGATTAGATTGCAGAATTGTTACCAAAGCCAGGAGCCCTCAAAGATTTAAAATTAAGCTCCTAACTTTCTCTGTCTAGGATACAAATCACTAAGTTCCCTTCTCCAACGCAATAACACAAGAGTATGGATGGGTGAATATACTTTGGTTCTTTTCACTGAGGGTTCATAGAATCGTGTTTGAAATTCATAAATACCATTGAAGTCTATGGGGGTGGGCAATCTTGATACTAACAACAATTTTTTGTACCTATCTTGCACTGCCTGACCTTTGGTCAGCTTGTGTGTTAAAGGGCCAGTAAGTAGAGATTTGTTATGTGCCAGACCCCTCATTATAAAAAGTGCAATACAGCACTAAATTATTGTGGAATATGGTGTGGTGGGCTACAAATTTTTGTGTACCCCTGTGTTCACAGTTCATAGACCCAACAGTTATTTTAAGGCCTTATACACATTAAGGTTTACATGATAAAAAGTCTTCTGGTGTAACATTTCTGATGTTTTTTTCCATGCCTAGGGAGCATCAGGTGCTGTGTACAGCTGCCCATACAAGTGAATGGCTGCACATGTGGGTACAGTGTATTTCCCAAAATGCATCACTTTTGTATTTTATATATTTGGTGAAATACACTGTACCTGCATATGTGGTGCTTATTCATATTTTTTTCTATTTTCTGCTAGGTTAAAACAATGGGTTGGGGTTTGGTGCTTCAAGTTTTATTTTTTAGGGTCTTTTTTTAATTTTCTTTTGCTAGGCCCTATTTTGATTTTGAAGTGTGCAGAGTACTCTTATTACTGACACAAGCAAAGCTGTTCTATTGTTTGTAGCAATGCAGATTTGAGTGGTAAAGTGTTTGTGGTTACTTTAGGAGGTCATACCAACATCAACTACCTGCTAACCACTTCAGGTGTAATACCACCATGCCCTGGCACTCTGCTTTGTCAGTATAATTTTACTCCTACCAGCCACTCAGCAGCCACCATTTATCGAATCTGGGCTGCCCAAGACAAAAAAATGGCAGGCAAACCTAAAAGAAGAGGTAGACGTGCATGTAACCGACACACACTGTCTACCATGTGGATCTTAGATACATTGGGGTATGAAGATATCAGTGTGGAGAGGAGTAATATGAAAATACAAGTGGTTACCTAGGGTAATGGAAGTTTTACAGCAGCTTGTCGATAGTGTGTACCTGTTATAGAACAGCAAGGGAGATGTTGTCAGCACTCCTTCCGCCAGCAGTGTGTTTCTTAGAGCAACAGAAGCAGATTCACGCTGCAGAGGTTCTCATCCTGTACAGAGGTACAGAAGTTAAAGAGTAAAGTAAGTGCACGTGTGAAGGCCGTGCACAGTGCATGGCAGGGCCCACCCTTCTACTGGGGAATGGTAGTGGAATATGTTGGACAGGGCTCAGAATGTCCCTTCTAAATGCAGGTTACAGAGAAAGTGTACATTGTCACGGGGACCCAAAAGTTAACTGTTGCAGTGCAAGTGTACATGGTGTGCATTCATCTCTAAGGGTAGAGGCCCACCTTAAGGTCAAGTGTTCTCCCACAGCGGCCTCAGCCTTGTCCCAAGGCATTGAGGAAAATGGCATAAAGCAAATATAACCCATGTGTAGTAAAGTCACCCTGTACAAGGTGCCTAGCATAGCCCAGGTCCACCATCTACCTACCATCCACAACCCCCCTTACAAGGTTGTGAGCTGTGAAGAAGGGGGGGATGCTTGCCCCTAGAGCCCTTTGGACTGAATACTGCACTACCATTCCAGAGACCACACCTATCTGCTGTCTGTATGCCAGGATCCAGTGAGTGGAATCTCTTTACTGCCTCTGTACTCAAGCTACTTCATGGTTCTCAGTTGTGAAACAAGGACTCTTCCAGTCTGCTTTTACCTGTGCTCAAATTATTTCATGATCCCCAGCTGCGAACCATGGACTGCTCTGCTCCAGTCTACCTATACTAGTGTTGTTGCTACTACAAGGGAAGTGTCCTATGCCAACAATACCTGATATTTTGAAAGCATAACACATCACCCCAAATTCCCTTCCAAGTTCTACTAGCAAATAAACTTTAAAAAGACAACCCCTATAATTGATTTTTGGCGGGAAATTAACCCATCCAGGAAAGTGTATAGCTTTTTTCACACATTCACAATACCTGTTCTAAAATAGGCTACTTCTTTATGACCTCGTTGGCTGTATTCAGCGCCAGCAGAATAGTGGATGTGACATTGTTAGACCACTCAGTGTTATGGATGGCATGCGACTAACTGTAAAGTTATACTGGTCCAGCCCCCTGGAGACCAAATGAATTGTTACTTTGTAATCCCTTGGTCTGTTTTGACATTGAGCAACACCTCAAACAGTATTTTGGCCAGAATAGTCCCTCGGACACTTCTGCAGTGACCAACTGGGCACACACAAGGCGACCATTAGGAGGCACTTTATCCAGATTGGGTCAAGGGTGAAAAAAGCCTCTGATTCTCTTATTAGCTAAAAAGAGAGTGAGCTGTCCAACCTGCTTACCCAAAACAACCAAAATCAAGACCTGGATCTTAGAGAAAAGATTGGCTCTGTCAGACGGGAACTGAACCTTTTCTTATTGACTAAGGTGGAAAAGAGCCTTCGATGGACGCAGGCTAAATTTTATACTCAGACAGGCAAACTGGGCACGTTGTTAGCCTGTAAACTTGTGCCCGGACCCTGTTGAGCGACAATTCCAAATATCAAACAGCCTCATGAATCTATTACCCAAAACCCACAAAAGATATTGAATCTTTTCCAATCCTATTATGCTTCTCCATACAAAAAGCCAGAGCCTTTGAGGCGGGGAGCTATTGATTACTTTATAAAAGACTTACCTCTCCCATCCCTTTCTGCCTCCCATCGGGACATAATGGAAGGCATTTTAACTATGGAAGAGGTAATTCCAGCAATAAAACAAGCTCATGTGTCTAAGAACCCGGCCCAGATGGCTGCTCTGCCTCTTACTATGAGAAGTTTGCCCACGTACTAGCGCCTCACTTGCTGTTTTTTTTGCTGCCCTATGGGATAGGTCCTGCCTGGACAAGGACTTAAACAGTGCCCACATCTGTTAAATACCGAAACCTGACAAGGACCATAGCGATGTGGCTAGCTAACGCCCCATTTCGCTTATTAATGCAAACTTTTTAAGAAAATCCAATCGGCTTAACAACTTTTTGGTACAATATGTCCATGGGGATCAGGTGGGCTTCATCCCAGGAAGGCAGGCCGCAGATCAGATCCAGCAAGTGGTGGACCTCATATCCCTACTACGCTCTAACTGGAATAGCTTAGGCATTAGACAGGGAATGTTACTGTCATTAGACCTATGTAAGGTCTTTCATTCTCTGTCCTGGCCCTTCCTGTTCCACATATTGTGGAGATGGAACTCTGGACCCAAATTTCTTTCACTACTGTGCTGTACTGAAATCCTTCAGCAAACATTGTAGCTTTTGGACGTAAGTCGGACTTACTGCAAAGCAGAACAGGGACTAGATAGGGCTGTCCTCTTTTGCTCCTTATTTTTGTCATCGCCATTGAGATGCTAGTTATCGCCATTAGGTCTAACCCAAATATTCATGGTATAGCTAGCGGCGGAAGAATCCAGAAATATGTGTTATTTGCGGATGACCTCTTATTATTTATCACGGACCCTATCACAACCTTGCCTAATTACTTTTACATATGCCCAACTTTGGTTGACCTTCAGACCCAAAATAACACCAATCTAAATTGGAGGCATTGGTCATTAACCTTCCTGCGTCTACTTCCATCCATCCATTCCAACCATCCACAGTGTATAAATCAGATGTTAAAATGTCTGCAATCTGTCCCTCACAAAAACGCTGGCAGCTTCCTCTCCCTACACTATTCAGAGTCTCAGAGAGCATGTGAATGCAGCATCAAGTGACTCCAGCTTATATAGAGGCTGGGTCACATGATGCACTGGCCAATCACAGCCATGCCATTAGTAGGCATGGCTGTGATGGCTTCTAAGGGCAAACCAGTGAAACGCTTGTTGATTGGCTGCCCTGCAGCTATTCAACATGCGTGATCAACTACCAGAACCCAGAACCCAAACCCGAATGTTTTTTGAAACGTCCATGTTCGGGTCCGGGTCCCGGACACCCCAAAGTTCGGTACGGACCTGAACGTTACAGTCCGGGTTCGCTCAACACTACTCCTGACCCTTCACTAGCCCTACTGAATCTAAATATTGAAAGCTTACCTTTACAATATAGGTGTATAGTCACTCATGTGCTTATAGCACCACGCTTAACTATCACCTCAAATGCACCTAATGTTTTAGACTTAATCACTAGAGTCAAAGCCCAACACCTCTATGAAATTGTTTTTTGCATACTCCTCAAGCTCACTTCCCCAATTTTCAGACAGATGGCATCTTTGGGTGGAAAAATTCCCAGAAACATCTCCATGAAATACTGACTGCAGTTATAATGTTTACTGTTGACTTATAGGAAAACTCAATGGTGGCACTGTTCAACTCTTTTATTCTCTTTTCTTTTATGTTACTGTTGTTCTATATTGATTTGATGTTTTTTATTTGAAATCCTTTAATTACACCTTTCTGTTCATCTATGTACCAACCTTACTATGATCTCAATTCCAAATCTGGTTTACCTTTTTCGATAACATGCATGTAAACATACCCAATTCATATGATTCTTTAGTATCTTTATAAATACATTAAATGAATGCGCTGCTGTCATTACTATGTTGATGCTATCAAAAGTCTTTTTGTATCTTGTCAACTATTACTCTTTAACCAATTCAGCCCCGGAAGGATTTCCCAGGTTAGGACCAGAGCACTTTTTGCGATTCGACACTGCGTCGCTTTAACTGACAATTGCGCGGTCGTGCGACGTTGTACCCAAACGAAATTTGAGTCTTTTTTTCCCCACAAATAGAGCTTTCTTTTGGTGGTATTTGATCACCTCTGTGTCATTTCTGATCACCGCTATAAACAAAAGAATAGCGACAATTTTTTAAAAAAAAACAGTTTTTCTTACTTTTTGCTAAAATACAAATCAAAAAAAAAAAATAAAAAAACATTTTTTTTCATCGGTTTTGGCCAATTTATATTCTTCCTCATATTTTTGGTAAAAAAATCGCAATCAGCGTTCATTGATTGGTTTGCGCAAAAGTTGCTGTGTTTACGGATGATGAGAATTCATTTCTGGGGTTTTTATTCTTTTTTTATTTTTTACTAGTAATGGCGGCAATCTGTGATTTTTAGCGGTACTGCGATACTGGGGCGGACATGTCGGACCATTTTGACACTTTTTTGGGACCAATGACATTTATACAGCAATCAGAAATGTAAATGTCCACTGATTACTGTATAAATGTCATTGGCAGGGAAGGTGTCAATCTTGTGTGGGTCCCTTGTATCAATTGGGGATCTAGAGGGGGACGTCCAATTGGGAAAGGGACGGTTACTGTAAATATGTCATTAGTCACCTGTAAATGTAAAGACTAACGACATATTTACAGTAACCAGGGTTTTTTCACAGTTTTACCAGGCTGTACAGGCGGGGTCATAGCGTCATGGCGATTTTTAGTGTCTAACGGCGGTAATGATCATTTTTTATTTTTTTCTTATTTTTGGGGTCTTTACTTAAGAGTAGTAGGCATTTGTGTCGTTGAAAACGCGTTTGGTTAGTTACTTGCGACTAACGCTAAAAAAATGGTTTTTATACTCCTTCTTATATTTAACCGGTTTTGGCTACTTTTTTTTACAAAAAAATAAAAAAAAAAAACTAAACATAAAATC
>BLSH010378674.1:1765287-1794306 GCA_018402905.1 Glandirana rugosa | reverse complement strand
TTTTGTTATTTCTGTTATCTTTCTGGAAATTCAATAAACACTCTTTAAAATTGATGTAGCACCCTCATCCTAAAATAAGGCTACAGGTAAATTTAGTTATGCTGGGTGGAAGCTAGCCTGGCTAATTTGTAGTGTTTAGTGGTCAAATGAGTTCTGTCCTAATCCTGTTTAGCTGTGGTTTCTTCCTTTTGTCAGTAGGTGGTGCTGTTGCCTTTGACATCAGTGTGATGAGCTACAGTGAGTTCAGGTTATGGATAAACATTTCTTTCTCAGCCAATGAGACTGGCAGCTTTGTGTGCTGGGAAAAGATATTTTTTCGGGAGAAGTCAGGTGATCGGGGTCAATCTTCCCACCCTGGGCTGTGGCCTGGGTGAATGTGTGTCAAATAGGTCCTGGCTGCTAGGCCTGAAGCCTGAGACCTATCTGGGAGTACTACTGGCTGCTAGGTCTGTTTGAGGCCTATCCAGGTGTTCAAGACTCTGCAGAGGAGAGCCTGCTCAATGCATGGAAACAATTCTGAGTGGGATGGGGTTCTAGAGATATACCAGAGGACTGGGCTTCAAGAGAGAATTCATCCAAGATAATTCTGTGTGATGCTGTGAGTAAAGTTCAGTTACTATAGGAGACAGCCTATTCTACAAAGTACAGATGTGCTGGTTCAGCTTAAAGGCTCTTTTCCTGTACTTCTGTCTGACACATCTCACCATTTTGGCTAAGAAAACTGCTGGTCTGCTGATCTTTACTATTTTTGACTAAGGGTGTCCTGTGCCCTATCCCCCCTCTCCCATATTTTTCCTGTTATGAGAAATAAACCTCTCTTTGTTCAAGAATAAAAGTGACTAAAGTCCAATTTTCTATCTTGTTCATCACCCACCATACCCAATACCCTGCACCCTGAGAAGAGAAGTCAGCCCTCCCCATCTCTGGGGGTCACCACCAAGCCCCTGGAAATGTGGGGTAGGTGCTACAGTGATAATAAACCCAGGACCCTGCTTTTACTATAACTGGTCTCCCACAGTACGCAGAACATGGAAATGCAATCATTTTAGTAAATATAAACTGCTAAATACCTTTTCTCATCAGCATTATATAGCAGTCTTGTGACTTCTATCAGTGCCTGGCTAAAGCTTGTAGGAGGAGTTTTCATACTGCAATGGCTGACCAATAAGTGTGCAGGACCCCTGACCCGCTGTCTGAACAGTGCTGATTGGCCCTGTGCTGATCACATGCACTCTCCCAAGAAAAAAAAAACACTCTAGCAATACACACCAAATGGAGCATGTGCAGCCTGACTCCAGGAACTCTGTCTTATTTGGACATGTTTTGGAGACAGCGCAAGAAGGGGAGGATCTGTGCATCCAGGATCAAACAACCTTTTTACACAATGCAGAGGATTAACCCCTTGGGTTCCACAGTGAGTATAACAAGCATGCTTTACTGTACATACGGACTGATTTTACGGTTTAGTAACATTTTAACTGCTTGCCGACCAGCCGCCATTGGGGGTCAGCTCCCCTGTGCAAATCATCATAGCTCTACAGCGGCTCGCGCAGGTGCAGTTGCAGGCGGGAGCGCGCTGCCGCCAGCGCGCTCTCGCGCCCGCTGCATGCTGCGCGAGCATGCCCGCGGGTCAGGCAGACTCAACGATCACCCACGATCGCCTGCTGCAGAGGCAGAACGGAGATCTGCTTTTGTAAACAAGGCGGATCCCCGTTCTGTCAGGGGACATGACTGTGATCTACTGTTCCCTGTGATCGGGAACAATAAGGCTTGATTCACATCAATGCATTTTGCTTTTCAGCATTTTTTCAGTGCTTCTTACTGTGCTTTCTGCATTTTTACCGCGTTTATGATGCATTTTACAGCGTTTTTACAGCAATTTTGCAGCGTTTTTAAATCTGCCTAACACCAAAATCCCCCACCACAAAAAATGTAAAAAAAAAAAAGCCAAATGCAAATCACGGCAAAATAACGCTAAAACGCATTAAAAACGCAGCACTTGCATTTTTCTTGCATGCCCATTGAAGTCTATTACATGCAAAACACTGCATTTTGCAGGAAAAAAGTCCCCGTCCTTTTCCAAAAATGCAGAGGCACAAAAATGCATTGATGGGAACATGTTCCATAGGAACCCATGTTAAAAAACTCCCTGCATTTCTGCAAAATGCATCAAAAAAACGCATTCGTGTGAATGGAGCCTTAGATCTGTCATGTCCCTGCCAGCCCAGCCCACACACAGTTAGAACACAGCGAGGGAACACAGTTAACCCCTTGATCACCCCCTACAATTTAACCCCTTCCCTGCCAGTGACATTTTTACAGTAATCAATGGCTATTTAAAGCTCTGATCGCTGTATAAATGTCATTGGTCCCAAAAAAGTGTCAAAAGTATCCAATCTGTCCACTGCAATGTAGCAGTCCTGATGAAAATCGCAGATTGCCGTCATTGCTAGTAAAGAAAAAAAAAATAATAGTAATGCCATAAATCTATTCCCATAGTTTGTAGACGTGATGACTTTTGCGCAACCCAATCAATATACGCCAATTGCAATTTTATTCAACAAAAATATGTAGAAGAATATATATCGGCCTAAACTGAGGAAGAAATTTGTTTTTTTATATATTTTTTTTTTGGATATGTATTATAGCAAAAAGTAAAAAAAAGTTTTGTTTTCAAAAGTGTCGCTATTTGTTTGTTTATAGTGCAAAAAATACAAATCACAGAGGTGATCAAATACTACCATCGTGGGAAAAAGGATGTCAATTTTGTTTGGGTACAGCGTCGCACGACCGCGCAATTGTCAGTTTAAGCGACCCAGTGCCGTTTCGCAAGAAATGCTCTGGTCAGGAAGGGGGTAAATCCTTCCGGGGCTGAAGTGGTTAAAGTTAAAAAAAAATGTTAAAAAAATCAATAAAGCACATTATACATACATGAGTATTGACACGTTAAAGCGCTTAATAGAAACAACATGCTGATTCATGGAAAAACAATGAATTTTAGGACTGTTCTCCATAGCAACAAACTCTGACATAGTGTTTTTGCACTGATCATAAATGATTAGAAATAAACCAACTTTAAAGTTTATAAGGCTCGGTTCACACCTAGATGATCCGACTTTGCTAGGCGATTTGAAAGCCATTCGAAAGCGATTTGAAAGAGACTTCAGAGCTACTTTGGGCATTGCAATGCGACCTGAAGCGACCTCCATGCCAGGCGACTTTGCCTGTGGCCAATCAGAGAAGAGAGGGAGGGGAAGTTGCCTTAAAAAATCCTTTTCTTTTTCTTGTAAAGTCGCTTCTTCATAGACGGTGATCCGACTTGGAAGCGACTTCCATTGACTTCTATGGGCTTAAATCGGCTAGAAGTCGCTTTGAAATAGTACAGGAACCTTTTTTGAAATTGCCTTGGAGTCGGAGTGACTTGAGTAGCGCATATTAAGACGGCTCCATTCATTCCAATGGGATTTCTGATGTCAGGCGATTTGAGGCAAATTGGGGCGACACAAGTCGGATCGCAAATCGCCTAGGTGTGAACCGGCCCTTAATCCACTATTGTCGAGAAAGAAAAAACATTTTCCCTTTGAGTGATCTACATTGCAAGGATTTTAACAAACTATTTAGCAGATTCCTACATTTTGTTATTTGTTTGTTTGTCTGTGTCCATGTGCAAAATGAATGTAAATGGGAGTGCTTTTATTATTAACCACTTCAATACTATGCACTTAGAACACTTTAATACCAGACCAATTTTCAGTTTTCAGTGCTGTTGCGCTTTGAATGACAATTTCGCGGTCGTGCGACGCTGTACCCAAACAAAGTTTTTATCATTTTGTTCCCACAAATAGAGCTTTCTTTTGGTGGTATTTGATCACCCCTGCGGTTTTTATTTTTTGCGCTACAAATAAAAAAAGATCGAAAATTTTGAAAAAAAAAAAATTCTCCATTTTTGTCACAAAACTTTGTAAATAAGTAAATTTTCTCCATCACTGGTGGGCACTGATGAGGCTACACTGACGGACACTGATGTGGCAGTACTGATTGGCACTGATGAGGCGGCACTGATGAGGTGGCACTGATGATGAGGCACTTATATGCAGCGATGATGAGCACTGTTAGGCGGCACTGATAAGCAGCACTGACGGGTACTGAGAGGTGGCACTGATATACAGCACTGATGGGCACTGATATGCAGCACTGACGGACACTGCTAAGCGGCACTGATGGGCACTAATAGACAGCACTGATTGGCACTCATTGGCAGCACTGGGCACTGATAGGTGGCACTGATGGGCACTGATGGGTGGGCACTGGTAGGTGGCAATGGTGGGCACTGATGTGTGGCACTGGTATGCATTGATAGGGGCACTGGTGGGCACTGATAGGGGCACTGGTGGGCACATACATTAATAGGGGCTCATTCCCTGGTGGTCTAGGGTGGCATCTGAAGGTGGCACTGAGTGAAGGTGGACCTGAGCACTATGTCACTTACCTGGTGGTCTAGGGGGGTCTCCCTGGTGGTCCAGATCGGCTCCCTGGTGGTCCCTGGTCGGCTCCCTGGTGGTCCTTGGTGGGCACATCCCTGGGCAGGCTCCCTGGTGGTCTAGGGTGGTGATCCAAGGGAGGGCTGTGCTGATAAATCATCAGCACAAACCCTCCCTGTCAGGGATGCAGCCGATCGACTCTCCCCTCATCAGGTCTGCAGACCTGAGTACAGGAAAGCCGATAAACGGCTTTCCTGTGTTACACTGTGACCAGCCGTGATTGGTCACGGCTGGTCACATTGTAAAGTGCTTCGGATCGAAGCACTTTACCGAGATCGGCATTGCGGGGGGTCAGACTGACCCCCCACACCACCGATCGCCGTGATGCGTGCCCCCCCGGGCGCGTGGCGGCTTGTTATCCTGAGGACGTCATATGACGTCCAGTCAGGATAACTCAGCCACTTCCCGGCCGTCATTCTGCATACGGCGGTCGGGAAGTGGTTAACAATCAGCTGCTGCACTTGCAGGGTTCTTATTGCATTTTACAGAAAATTACAGAGCTGCAGATTGAAAAGAAACGGTAATTCTAGTAACATTCAATTGCAATATGACTTGTATCACAATTGGATGTGCTGTATTCATTTTTTTATTTACTATTTTTTCCCTACAAAAGTGGAGTTACCCTTTAAGCTTAAAATTGCATTAGGAAAATTGTTCATATTATGCTGATCACACCCATATATAAAAAAATATATAGAAGTAGATCATTTTTTGAATTAAGTGTCTTTCAAAATAAAAGTATCAGTTAAAAAAATGTACACCTCTAATACAAAAGTAAAGGTGTTAAATAGTAAAATTCACTTTTTGCCTGATAAGTAAAATAATATATATTAGACAAAGGTGTTAAATTATTTAGAGTGACTTATTATAGTTTACGTGCTGCTCATGCACATCGCTGCAAACCTACACTTGACAAGAGACCAAAGGAATAGGAAGCTCTGTAACTGGACTGGAAGCACTCTATCAGCACAAAAATCAGACAGTCCATTGTTATGTGTGAGTGGAATATTTAATGTTCAACCTTCCCAGAAAAATATCTGGTCATGCTAATTTTTTTTTTTTTTTTTTTTGCTTAGTGGCAAAAAATGTCAAAGTTATTCCAGCTGATAGTTGTCATGGAAACCATGACATCACCTGAGACATAGTGATACATAAAAATTTAAATGACTAGGGACTGGTTGCTAGGAGATCTGTACTAAGGAAATCATTGGGCAGACTGCCAAGGGAATAAAGTCTACATGAAACACGCAGCGTGTTCATGTTGTACGAAAAAAAAAAAAAATGAAGATTACCTCACGACTCATGTTACAAGGAAAAAAAATATTCTTACAACTGTTTAAGGAATCACTGTAGTTCTTTTTTTTTTTTTTCTTGTGCTGCGCTCAGTACTTCCTGCACAGCAACACATTAAAATGCCAACTGTAACAAAAACAGGAAAGTATGTGACAGTGTGATTTGTGTATTTCCACAACATTTTACAACGACATCCTACCTCAGTTCTTCTTTATTTACCCCAAAGGCTACTTTTTTCTGTTTTGAGCAGTGTACGGAAGAGTTCGCCTGATGTAAAAAGTTACGTTAAACCTGTACTTTACAGCAGGGGTAGGCAACCTTGGCACTCCAGCTGTGGTGAAACTACAAATCCCATCATGGTTCTGCCTCTAGGAGTCATGCCTGTGATTGTCAGGGTTTTGCGATGTCTCATGGGACTTGTAGTTTTACCACAGCTTGAGGCCCAAAGTTGCCTACCCCTGCTTTACAGGACCACTTGTAGGCACCCTTAACCACTTCCATACCACCGAATGTCATATGACATCCTTGGCTTTCAGTGGTGATATCTGAATGATGCCTGCAGCTGCAGGCATCATCCAGATATCGTTTTTTTTCAGCTGGCGATTCCCTACACCATAAGCACAATCATAGCGGCTGTTCAGCTGCTGGATCATTCTTACCCGCCCTCCGGTGCTTCTTCCGGCTCGCCTGGGCAATCAGCAAGCCAAAAAAGGACTCCACCTGTGCCAGGACAAAAGGGGCAGCTGCCCTGGGCCCTGTCATTGTTGTGGGGCCCAAAGCAGTTGCCTCATACTTGCCAACTATCCTGGTTTAAATTCCCTTGTCCCTTGAAGTTTTAGACCTGTGCTGTGTCCCGATATCTAAGTGCTGCTACTAAAGCTGCCCAACTCTGCCCTACTGTTGTGTACAGAAGACTCACCTGCAGACCCCATGTTTACATGTAAATAACCAGCATTGATATGTAACTAGCGGCACCATTCATATGTAAATAGTGGCGCCAGCTGCACTGATATGTAAATAAAGGTGGCATTCCTATGTATATCATGCCCCCCTGAGGTCATATCCACCATCACCTATACTGGATGCTGCCCGCTGGGGAGACAAAGGCATGCTTGAAAGTCCACAGCACAAGTCAGCAGATGCATGAGGGTGTCATTGATAATTGATGGCACTGCTGTGTATCTGCTAAAGGGCAGCACATTTATGTGGTGTCAGGAAAGCGACTTTGTTCTCCCAAGTCCATGGTGTGCAGGCAGTGAGGACATGATGTGCTGTAACCTCTAGCAACCAATGAGTGAGCAGTATTGATGTACAGTAATCTCTAGCAACCAAACAAGCAGAAAGCATGTGCTGTTACCTCTAGTAACTAATCAGTGAGCAGCAATGTGTGCTGTAACTCTAGCAACCAGACAGTAAGCAGCAATGATATGCTGTGACCTCTGGCAACCAATCAAAAATCACTGCTGATCTGATTCAGTAAATTGATTTTGAGTCTAGTTGCTATTTATTGTATGTCTCAGAGCAGGTAGAGAGTGATATTGCATGGGGGGGGGGGGGGAGCAAGAAAATATTTGTCCAGGGTCCAATCAATATTAAAGACAGCCCTGACTGGCGCTGGATGAAAGTCATGGAGAAAACCCTAGAACAGATGGTCACTGGCAATCTCTATGACTCTCGGAGGCCTGGGTGCAACATTATGACGTCACGTCCAGGCCGGCGGAAGTAAACATAGCCGGGGACCCAGCAGGAAAGCCTTAGATCCTTCATTTTTTTCTTTGATCTCAGGCTTTACAGCCTGGAGGAGAGATGTGGATAGGCCCCACATGTCTCCATAAAGAGGACCTGTCATGCACTATTCCTATTACAAAGGATGTCTACATTCCTTGTAATAGGAATAAAACGGAACAATAAACATTTTTTAAAGGAAAAGTGTAAAAATAAAAACACTTTAAATAAAATAAACAATAATAAAAAAATTAAAGCACCCCCGTCCCCGCGAGCTCGCACGCAGTAGCTAACACATACATAGATCGCGCCCGCATATGTAAACGACGTTCAAACCAGACATGTGAGGTATCACCGCAAACGTTAGAGTGAGAGCAATAATTCTAGACCTCCTCTGTAAATCTAAATATGTAACCTGTAAAAATGTTAAAGTGTCGCCTATGGAGATTTTTAAGTACCGAAGTTTGGCGCCATTTCACAAGTGTGCGCAATTTTAAAGCGTGACATGTGTATCTATTTACTCAGCGTAACATCATCTGTCACATTATACAAAAAATTGGGCTAACTTCGCTGTTTTTTTTTTATTCATGAAAGTGTTTTTTTTTTCCCAAAAAAATTGCGTTTGAAAAATGTGAACAATTTTTTAACAATTTTTTAACAAATTATGTCAGCTAAAAAACATATATAATGTTTGGGAGTTCTGAGTAATTTTCTAGCCAAAAATGATGATTTTTACATGTAGGAGAGGAGTGCTGGAATTTGCGCGGTATGGAAGTGGTTAAAGTGTTACAAAACCCACAACAGTAAAATCAGTCTTTATATGCAGTAAAGCATACCTTGTTATCAGTGTTAATTTTTACATCAAATTTCAATTCAGTTTTAGTTAAAGTCTGTTGACTAAAATGTCAATCAAATTTTAGTTGTAATTTAGTAATCTGAATTGTTTTAGTTTTAGCCGTATTTTAGTCGACTAAAATCGAATGGGTTAAGTTAAATATTAAAGAATTATTTAAGCATTTCTTTAGAGTTGCCAAACTCATTATATACTCCTGGATAGAGTTGAGCGGAAACCTGGATGTTCGGGTTCGGCGGGCTCAGCCGAACTTTGCGGAAACGTTCGGGTTCGGTACCGAACGTTACCCGAACTTGACCCCGAACCTCATTGAAGTCAATGGGGACCCAAACTTTTCGGCACAAAATGGCTGTAAAAAAGTCCTGGAAAGTGCTAGAGGGCTGCAAAAGGAAGAAAATGGGAGATGTTATTAGATCTGAAATCTGTCCCTCAAAGCAGTAGTAATCTCTACCTAGTCCAGTATCAGATCGTTCTGTAATCAGATCATTCTGTAATGCAGGGTGAGAGATCGTTCTGTAATGCAGGATGAGATGTTATTATCACTGCAATCTGTCCCTCAAAGCAGTAGTAGTAATCTCTACCTAGTTATTATCACTGCAATCTGTCCCTCAAAGCAGTAGTAGTAATCTCTACCTAGTTATTAGATCTGCAATCTGTCCCTCACAATCTGTCCCTCACAGCGCCGGCAGCATCCTCTCCCTACACTAACCTGAGAGCATGTGACATGCAGCACTGTGACTCCAGCCTCATATAGAGGCTGGGTCACATGATGCACTGGCCAATCACAGCCATGCCATTAGTAGGCATGGCTGTAATGGCTTCTAGGAAAAACTTGTGGATTGGCTGCCCTGCAGCTATTCAACATGCGTGATAAAATACCAGAACCCAGAACCCGAACCCGGACTTTTTCCTCAAACGTTCGAGTTCGGGTTCAGGACACGGACTCCCAAAAGTTCGGTACGGACCCGAACTTTACAGTTCGGGTTCGCTCAACTCTACTCCTGGAGTAAAAAATCTAATAACATGTTATTATTTATGGTATTAAGGTTTGAATATGCACTACAGACACAGATTTAGCTGTAATTCCATTTGCACATATTATCAAAACCTAATGCTTAGAAACCTGATTTGGCTCAACCATCACCCTATTATTAGTAATATATATATATATATGTAAACATCTGCCAGCACGCTGGATCAATTAAGATCACATTTATTAGTTAACATATAACAAAATTAAAATGGTACCACAGACAAATCCACACTTAAAATGAAAAGAAATCTCCATCCATCTCATGGATGCATCAATTCTCCTTCGACCCACTGGAAATGATCATATGAAGTATAATTTCCCCCATTTATGTATATATATATATTTATCCACAATCTGCAAAACATCATATGGTTATAGGAATGGAAGGTCGAACAAAAACAGGCAATGGTCCAGAGGAGGTACACATCCATGCTTGTTGTGTAGTAATTCCCTTTGGTGTTATGTAGTTGTCCCCAATTATTGCACCTAAAAACCTGGAGACAAAGGTTCCAAGATAATGGTCTGCCAGCAAAGACCCAACCATGTAGTCCGTGCTAGACAGGAACTGGCTGTAAAGTATACTTAGTTCCTTGCAGATACCATACTGTATGTTCCAAACTCAGAAATTTTTAATCCAATGGTGTAGTATACTACGGATTTCGTTGTCCATGAAGTAATCCTCAGTCCATATGGAAATCATCCAATTTGAGGTTTTTCCCATCTTAGAAGAATCTCATGTGGGTCAGGGATTGGAGGTGGATGGACCAGATTCATGTCTGACCGGTTTCGCCGGTCCCCGTCGGCTGAATCAGAGGCTTAGCACAGAGGTGAATCAATCCCCATGTGTTTGACCCTGTCCCTTAAATGGCCACTCTTTCATGTGGTGGGTGTGCTTTGGATTACATCATCACAGTGCGTCGTCCCAAATAATTTTCCTTGGGAGAGTGCATGTGATCACCACAGTCCAGACAGAGGGTCAGGGGTCCTGTATCCTTATAGGACATTCATGGGAGAATGAAACCTCCTCCTACAAACTTTAACAAGACACTAATAGAAGTCACAAGACTGCTATATACTGATGATGAGAAAAGGTATTTAGCAGTTTATATTTACTAAAATAATTGCATTTAGATGTTCAGTGTACTGTAGGGGACCAGATAAAAGTGAATGCAGGGTTTAGTAACACTTCAAAACTAAACTCCAGCTTAAAAGAGAAGTATGGCCAAAGCTTTTTTGGTGATACTTCTCTTCTCCTGGGACACATGAATGCACGTATTTTGCTCCTGTGACTCAGAGGAAACTTTTAGTGGGCCAAAGCTCACTGTCAGCAGACGTTACAGAGCTGCAATAGCCTCTGGAAGGGTCCCAATAATATTGTCATAATCCACTCAGCTACCTGATTGACAGCAGGCTCTGGGTCTCAGCTCACAACTGAGCTGGAGGGGCAGAGCAGCGAGAGTCACTGCTCCGCTCCGAGAAAACTGAGAGCTGAGCAATCAGTGTTCATGTGATTGCTCAGTTTTCAGGCTAAGAGTGGACAAATGCTGCAGCAGAGAGGTGAGTATAGATGTTTGTGGTACAAAACAGAAATCACGCTTTAACCACTGACAATTGCGCGGTCGTGCGATGCTGTGCCCAAATACAATTTATGTCCTTTTTTTTCCCCACAAATAGAGCTTTCTTTTGGTGGTATTTGATTACCTCTGTGGTTTTTATATTGTGCGCTATAAACAAAAAAAAACTAACAATTTTGAAAAAAATACAGTACTTTTTACTTGCTGCTCTAAAACACATCCAATAAAAAAATGTAAAAAATAAAATTTCTTCATTAATTTAGGCCAATATGTATTCTGCTACATATTTTTGGTAAAAAAAATCCCAATAAGCGTATATTGATTGGTTTGCTCAAAAGCTATAGCATCTACAAACTATGGGATATTTTTATTCATTTATTTTTATTACATTTGTTTTCTAGCAATGTCTGCGATCAGTGACCTATAGTGGGACAGTTATATTGCGGCGGACAGTTGGACATTAACTGACTCTTTTGACACTTTTTGGGGACCAGTGATCAGTACTAAAAAATATGCACTGTTACTGTACTACACTGGCTGGAAAGGGGCTAACATTAGGGGCGATCAAAGGGTTAACGGTGTGCCTAGCCAGTGTTACTGTGTACTATGGAAGGTGCTTTTACTAGGGGGAGACATGGATTCTTGTCCCTGCTTTGCAGGAACACAGGATCCATGCCTTCCCTACTGACAGAAAAGTGATCTGCCTTATTTACATAGGCAGACCGCCGTTCTCCCACAGTACCGAAGGATCGGCGGTTGCCGATGGACATCAAATCCATGGTACCCACCCAGCAGCTCCCATTGTGTATAATTACAGTGGGAGCGGGCCGCTGGCGGCGTGCAAGCAAGCCCCAGATCCAGAAGTGCAGGATCACGTACTAGGTAGATCCTGTGCAGCAGTGCCACTTTGGCTTTGTATATGTAAGTTATACGGTTGTCAAGTGAAATGTAGGTTTCTGGTAGCACATCAACAGATATAAGTTGACCAACAAAATATGAACAGAAAGTGCAGCACTAAAAGACCTATCTGTATAATAATCACCATAACTGAAAAAATATTAAATGAGAAAAAATATAATGAAAATCAATAGTCCCAAATGAATAATTCAAATCCATCTTCCTCTTGAACAGTACGGATTAATCCACCATACAGAAACCACTCTGCAAGTCAAAATACGCTTGCATATATGTAGGATTTCACTCTGCACAATATATCCCTCCTCTTGTATAGATCTCCTGTTATTCAGAATGCCAAAGCTCCGTATTCATGAAAAGAAAATTAAGGAAGCTACATAGTGTAAAATCGCAAAGTTACAGTTTTATTGAAATAGTCACAATAGTAAAAAACAACTGCACATCTATCATTACAAAGCCCGTCCCAGTGTTTAGGAGGACTACTTAGAGGTATCAGGATGAGTGATGATGTCACAGACGATGGCTCCTTCCTACGCATTTCATCATACATGATATCTTCCGAGTATAGATGTTTGATTTTAAAATACCCCAAACTTCTTCCATTTTTAAGTCCCACATATTTTTTATTAATGTTTCCTGTTCCATAGGGGACAAATACATGTAGTAATTTGTCTTATCCTTTTATGTGCTGTTTATGGCTAGCTGTGAGGTCAGACAGGGGACCCCTCCTCCCTCCATGGTCATTCCACAATGCAGCTATCAAGGAAATGACTGATTTGAGAGATTGCACTTTTTTCCACCTCCAAGCACTTGTCTGTAACATTGTAGCTAAAAGCCCTTCTCCCCCTGCATTCTTTGTGAGACGTTTTCTCAGGCAAGTGCTTAGAGAAAAGTGCAGTCTGTCAAAGTAGCTTGCAAACTGTTTTGTCAGACAGCCCTGGAGGGAGAAGGGGTCTCACAGTTAACCTTAGACAGCACATAGGTAGATGGGAGAGAGTACTATCCCAAATGCAGAAAGCCATCTTCCAGTAAAAAAAAATTACAAGCAACAAGGAGCAATGTCCTGTACTTACAGAAACCCATTTTGTATTGGTACTGACGCCAAGCATCCCTCAAATACCAATACCAAATGGTGATTAAAAATAAAGCTTCTGCAAAAAAAAAAAAAAAATGTACCTAGGCCAAGCTTCCAACACTTCCGGGAAGTACAGATGTCACTGTGCTTCACTGCTGCCTCCATGAATGCTGGGCACTCAAAATTCCATGCTAATATTTTGAGGTCTGTCGGTATAGCGGACCTTCCACCTTCCTTTACACTGCAATCTTTGTGACTGTGTCAACTGCAAGTCAATGACTAAGCTAAATAAATGGTCAGCAAATACTTGTTGGGTGTTTAGGAAGTGCTTATCGCTCCTGGAGGACTATTGATTATCCCACATAACCAGATAGCGAGGATAACTTGCCAGAAATTTGTGCAGTGTTGAGTTGTAAGTCTTGTTATCTTGCTGCACGTTTTCACTGGCAAGCTGTACACTTGCAGAGCACATGAAGCACAAGTTCTAGTTGACACTTTTCCAATTTGTTGCATATTTGCGTGGCAAGTCTCTAGAAAGAAAGAGCAAAGTTGCAGTGGTGAGTCTGCAGCAAGAGCTTTGCAAGGCTACAGCATGAAAATTCAGTCACAGTGACCCCTGTGGTGGGATGACTATTGCACAACATAACTGAACCAGACCTTGCAGCAGACTTGCAGAATGTTTGCAAACGTGCAATTGTGCAACAATTTTTTGAAGCCTGGCAAGTCTAGCAATAGCTTGGCAAAACATTTTTGAACTTGCTATCTGGGTACCCCAGTGTGCACCTGAAGACCTTTGCTCTGGTATTATTATTTTATTTATTACAGGTACTTATATAGCGCTGTCAATTTACACAGCTCTTTACATATATTCATCAGTCCCTACCCTTAAACACTTAAAGACTGCCCACCACATATATACTGCAGCAGGGCAGCTCTATTGCACGAAACAATGTACCTGTACATCATTTCCTGCAATAGATACTGTGGGCACGGATGCGCGCCCACTGCACGGAGCGGAAGCCAAGCAGCAGGTCCCGCGGACCCGATGTCCACTGGCCACCTGCGATCGCTCTGCAGGGAGGCAGAATGAGGATCTGCCTATGTAAACAAGGTAGATCCCCGTTCTGACAGGGAAGTACACAGAGATCTTCTGTTCCTTGTAAGCAGGAACAGTGATCTCTGTTCTTCCTGTCAGTCCATCCCCCACACAGTTATTAATAACTCCCAGGGAACACACTTAACCCTTTAATCGCCCCTGATGTTAACCCCTTCCCTGCCGGTGTCATTTATACAGTAACAGTGCATTTTTTTTTAGCACTGATCACTGTATTGGTGTCACTGGTCCTCAAAAAGTGTCACTTAGTGTCAGATTTGTCTGCTTTAATGTCTCAGTCCCGCTAAAAATCGCTGATCGTCGCCATTGCCAGTAAAAGCAATAAAGAAAATTAAAAGTCCATAAATCTATCCCATAGTATGTAGACGCTATAACGTTTGCACAAACAAATCAATATACACTTATTGGGATTTTTTACATCAAAAAGAAGAATACATATTGCCTAAATTGATGAAGAAAAATTTGATTTTTTAAAATTTTTTTCAGATATGTATTATAGCAGAAAGCAAAAAATATTGTTTTTGCCGGTCTTTTTTTGTTTATAGCGCAAAAAATAAAAACCGCAGTGGTGATCAAATACCACCAAAAAAAACTCTATTTATGGGGAAAAAAGGGACATCAATTTTATTTGGGTACATCGTCACACGACCGTGTAATTGTCAGTTAAAGTAACTCAGTGCCGTTTCGCAAACAATGGCCTGGTCATTAAGGGGGTAAAACCTTCTGGGGCTAAAGTGGTTAAGGAGCTTACAATCTAAGGTCCTTAATTCTCATTCATACATACAAGGGCCAAATTAGACAGGATCCATCCAATTAACCAACACACGCACAGGGAGAACATAAAGGCAGGTAGAGCCTTAGTTGACATTGAAAAAGCGTAAAGAGCAGAAAAACAGTATGCTAATGCTATGCTAATGTTAGTTAAAGCTGTATAGCCATTGGACAAGCTTTAAGCATTTTTACATTTTACATGTGTAAGTATGGGCCATAAGTATCAAGTGATCACCCTTGTTAGATTTTCTTTCACAGCATTCTAGTCTACAGCTTGATAATAGTTGCACATAAGGCAGCGCTTATTTCCAGCTTACAGCTATGTTACACTGTTTACTTCCAGTAGCATAATGTAACAAGATGTTTTAAATCTATCTCTAACACAGACCCTACATGTACTGCTGAACTAAGATCCCTCTTTAAGTACAGTTTTTATTTTTATTTTTAACATTAAACTCCAGGAAACGCATCTGGGAAAGTTTCATAGCTCCAGCACTATGGCAGCGATCCAAAGATAGCTAGTTACACTGGCATGTTTGCATAATTTGGCAGGAATTGATTCATGTATTTTTTCTTTTTTTTTCAATGATACAACTATTTGGCTCAACTGGGGATTAATCCAGCCTCATCCGGAGCTTTTATTTTTCTTCAATAGCCAAACAATTTTCCTCTTGGATAGAATTCATTGCTTTATTTCCATTACAACGCTGTCTATGCTGGTTTCTTAAGACTAATATGCTGTGTGTTTGTGTTAAAAATGAGCAATGACTTACAATTTATATATCTTCACAATGCCTAAAAGGGGTCTCCATGCTTCTTAGCAATCTTAGAGGTCAATAATGGAAAGTAATGGAATACACTTTTATACAGGATGGATGAGCAGAAGTGTTTATATAAGTCTATAAATACACAGTGTATCTATATTAC
Organism: Glandirana rugosa; assembly: GCA_018402905.1. Classification (NCBI taxonomy): domain Eukaryota; kingdom Metazoa; phylum Chordata; class Amphibia; order Anura; family Ranidae; genus Glandirana; species Glandirana rugosa. The sequence continues at coordinate 1,778,485 of BLSH010378674.1, read as the reverse complement.
ATAATGCACACAGGGGGCTCTTCCATTATTGCCTAATTAAAGAATGTAAATGTTTGCTTTATGTCTTTCTTGGCTTATTCTTTTCCACAAATAAGAGATATACATTAACATCAAATAATGCAGGCAAGAAATTCATCCACTTATGGTAAGGCCATGTAGATTTATTTATTTTACTCATAAAAATGTATATAGCACTGACACTATTTCTGTAGCACATTACAGAGAACACTGAACCATCCTGTTACATGAAATAGCTAGAAATCTAATGTCGCGATCACATATATACAGTACAGGCAATGTGAAACAGAAGACAATAAACGTACCAAATTGCCTTTGTATAGGCATACAAACTCCAAGCAGATAGATTTTTTTGGTGGGAGTTAGACCCAGAACTAAGAGCTGCAGTTGTTAGCCGCTATGTAGGTCCAAACAGAAAAGAAAACTGTATAAATGCCCATGTTCATAGGTTTGTTAGCCGCTATGTAGGTCCAAACAGAAAAGAAAACTGTATAAATGCCCATGTCCATAGGTTTGTTAGCTGCTATGTAGGTCCAAACAGAAAAGAAAACTGTATAAATGCCCATGTTCATAGGTTTGTTAGCCGCTATGTAGGTCCAAACAGAAAAGAAAACTGTATAAATGCCCATGTTCATAGGTTTGTTAGCCGCTATGTAGGTCTGAACAGAAAAGAAAACTGTATAAATGACCATGTTCATAGGTTTGTTAGCTGCTATGTAGGTCCAAATAGAAAAGAAAACTGTATAAATGCCCATGTTCATAGGTTTTTGTTCATGTCAGAAATTTCTCTACATACAAGTCAATAGCAATGTAAAAGCTGCATTATGCAGCTTAGAAGAAGGTGCAGAAAGCATGTACTGTAAGTGAAGGTAAGTACTCAAGTAGATAGATTTTTTTGGTGGGAGTTAGACCCAGAACTAAGAGCTGCAGTTGTTAGCCGCTATGTAGGTCCAAACAGAAAAGAAAACTGTATAAATGCCCATGTTCATAGGTTTGTTAGCCGCTATGTAGGTCCAAACAGAAAAGAAAACTGTATAAATGCCCATGTTCATAGGTTTGTTAGCTGCTATGTAGGTCCAAACAGAAAAGAAAACTGTATAAATGCCCATGTTCATAGGTTTGTTAGCTGCTATGTAGGTCCAAACAGGAAAGAAAACTGTATAAATGCCCATGTTCATAGGTTTGTTAGCTGCTATGTAGGTCCAAACAGAAAAGAAAACTGTATAAATGTCCATGTTCATAGGTTTTTGTTCATGTCAGAAATCTCTTTCTCTACATACAAGTCAATAGCAATGTAAAAGCTGCACTATGCAGCTTAGAAGAAGATGCAGAAAGCATGTACTGTAAGTGAAGGTAAGTACATATCCATAGCTCCCAACTGTCCCTGATTTCGAGGGACTGTCCCTGATTTTGAATAAAGTCCCTCCGTCCCTCTTTCCTCCTCATTTGTCCCTCATTTTGGTCTGATATATAGAGTTGTATATAAAATGCACTTTTTATCTTTCAAAAAGTGTTTCCCAGTGCTAAACCTTTCATCCAATTTCAACATTGCTGCATTTGTAAATGTAAAAAGCCAGTATGAAGGAATAGTAGTGGTAAAAAAAGCACTTGTGGATTTAACTAATTTTTTTTTTTGTTTAATTCTCCTTTCAGGGGGCGTGGCAGGGGGTGTGCCCTATGCCTAAATACTTTTGCTAATAGGTGTCCCTCGCTCCCATCTCACAAAGTTGGGAGGTATGCATATCTAGAAGTACCCGTGGCCCTGATCACATCCTTCATATAATCCTTCTGCAACACCAAGCCTGGGTTATCTGAAATCCAATAGCAACTTTTGGAAATACAGTAGCACTTTTTTCGCGCTTTTCTATCGGCTGATGAAGCTGCCATTTATGTTTTTGGGGAAATAGGGACGTCTGGAGGAGGGAAGGGGCTGAGCCAATCATGCCTTTAGTTCTTGTTCGCATGTCAGATCTTTTTGGGCTTTGGAGCTGCTGAAGCAATCAAGATATGTGAATACATTGTATGCAGACACCTCTAAACTCCACTTTTTCACATGATTTCATGGCTCATACCTACAAATACTTTAATTGCAAACAAAATGGCTCGCACACAATCAGTAGTTTCATTGTGGGCTTTATTCTTATTTCAGAGTTGTGATACAATAACAAGCACTACCATAGTGTACAAATATATAACTAAGTATTCTGTTTATAAGCCCTTTCAGCTTTTAAACTTAGGCCAAGCATATGTGGAGGTCTGTGCCTCAAGAGTTCCAGGAACTTCTAGTCAATTTTTTAAGACACTTTATACAACTATCTTCCAGGGTTTAGGTATGGAAACAAGGCTGGACAAACCTGGAGTAAGACTTGAACCTCCTGAGACAGGCTCCTATATGTATTTTGTATGTATGTATGTATACATACAATATACACACAGTATACACACACACACACACATACATACAGTATGCATATATACAGTCACACACTGCAAAAGTCGGAAATAAGGAAGAACATTTTAAATAATAATAGCTTATTATAATTTATAATAGGTTAAAATAATACATCAATAACTTATTATCTCAAATGTTCTTCCTTATTTCTGAAATTCGGAAATAGGAAAGAACATTTGAAATAATAATGGCTTATTATAAGTTATAATATGTTAAAATAATAAATGAATAACTTATTATTTCAAATGTTCTTCCTTATTTCCAAATTTCCGAAATTTGGAAATAAGAAAGAACATTTTAAATAATAATAAATAACTATTAAATTATAGGTATTGGAATTTCCTTGAAAATATGGCTGTTAGTGATAAATTTCATATTTAAGTTCACTAGCAGCTACATTTTCAAGAAAATTCCAATACTTATAATTTAATAGTTATTTATTTTTATTTCAAATATTTTTTCTTATTTCCGAATTTTGGAAATAAGAAAGAATATAATAATAAATTATAGGTATTGGAATATCCTTGAAAATTTGGCTGTTAATGAATTTAAATATGAAATTTATCACTAACAGCCATATTTTCAAGGAAATTCCAATACATATAATTTAATAGTTATTTATTATTATTTCAAATGTTCTTTCTTATTTCCGAATTTCGGAAATAAGAAAGAACATTTGAAATAATAAGTTATTAATTTATTATTTTAACTTATTATAAAATTGAATAAGCTATTATTATTTAAAATGTTCTTTCTTATTTCCGAATTTCCGAAATACACACACATACATACATAAATACATACATACATACATACAGTATGCATATATACAGCCACACACTGCGAAAGTCAGAAATAAGGAAGAACATTTGAAATAATAATAAATAAATATTAAATTATAGGTATTGGAATTTCCTTGAAAGTTTGGCTGTTAGTGAACTTAAATATGAAATCTATCACTAATAGCCATATTTTCAAGGAAATTCCAATACCTATAATTTAATAGTTATTTATTATTATTTCAAATGTTCTTTCTTATTTCTGAATTTCCAAAATTCGGAAATAAGAAACAACATTTGAAATAATAATAGCTTATTATAATTTATAATAAGTTAAAATAATAAATTAATAACTTATTATTCCAAATGTTCTTTCTTATTTCTGAATTTCTGAAATGCGTAAATAAGAAAGAACATTTGAAATAATAATAAATAACTATTAAATTATAGGTATTAGAATTTTCTTGAAAATATGGCTATTAATGATAAATATCATATTTAAGTTCACTAACAGCCAAACTTTCAAGGAAATTCCAATACTTATACAGGCAGTCCCCAAGTTACGAACTGTAGGTTCGTTCTTTAAACAAATTTGTTTGTAAGTCGAAACTGTACATTTGTAAATGTAACTTCAACCTGTGCAGTGATGTGGGATGTACTGGGCACTGCTATATGTGCAGTTGTGGTGTTTGGGGCTCCTGTGGCTATGCTATGCAGCACTGTGGGATGTGTCTGGCGCTGCTCAGCCGTATTCCGGGACCAGTGTGGAGGGCAAGCAACCGGCAGTGACGTCACATCAACCCCGTTCGTAAGTAGGAGTCGTTCGTAACTCGAATGTTCGTAAGTCGGGGACTGCCTGTAATTTAATAGTTATTAGTTAGTTATTATTTCAAATGTTCTTAGTTATTTTCCAATTTTCGGTTTTCTGAATTTTTGAATTTCCGAATTTCGGATTATCGGCTGTTCCGATTGCCGAATTTCCGAATTATCGCAATTGCTGAATTACCAAATTACTGCAAATTTCCGAATTTCGGATTTCCGAATTTTTGAATTTCCGAATTCCGAATTTTTTTAATTTCGGAATTTCCGAAATCCGAATTTTTGGAATTTTCGAATTTCCGAAAAATGAAAAAAACTAATTTTTTAGCCATGCACAAGTCTACTGGCTGCATTAAATGTACACTATTGGGTAACAATAATGTTACAAACACTTGCAATATGAACAATAGTAAGCACTATGGACAGGCTTCAAATTTGGTACCTCTATTAGATGCTAAGCATAAGCTTCTATGAGCTACAAAGCTTCAATCAGTCTTGTTATAGAACCGGACAAATAATGAAGCTTATGTAGACTGTTTACTTGGCCTGCAATGCTTTGCCAAGGCCAGTCCTGCCAGGTCAATATTATTATGATTCCTTCAGACAGAAATATGGCCAGTACCGTTTAAATTCCATGCCTGTTTTTTTTTTAATTTAAGTAAATTTAATTAATACCTAGACAGACATTTTTAACTAACCAAACATCTATTAGATTGCCCTATGACTTTCTGAACAGTGACCACAGCAAATGTTCTGTCTTTACAGATCTTTTCTTACTTAACGTCACAGTGTTCTTAGTGACAGTGGGAAGGCTTCAGCATTCTTAGCTGCAAACAATGTGACATGGATGTTAGCCAACAAAACTAGAAAGACTATAAAGCCTGTGAATGGAAATTAGTAAGCATCAGCATTAAAGCAGCCATTATTTATGTCAATAATGTCAAAGTCTAGTTTGGCGGGTGGTCCCATTTCCCAGCTACTAGTTTGCAAGTTTCTTAGAGGCGTCTCTGGAAGCCTTTTGGAATTTTTCTTTATACCTTTTCCTGTTGCAGAAACTGTAAATAAAGATTTGAGTATTTGTATATTCAGGAAAGCTGGCCATTAACCATTAACTGTTATGTAAAGAGGCAAAAATCCTTAAATGCATGTAAAATAAACGGAGGGAATCTGCCCATATGGGCAGAATTATTTAAATTCATATAACTTTATTTAATAATGGTTGCTATTACGTTACATAGTTAATAAGGTTGGGAAATGTATAAATATTGAAATCACTCCATTTGCACATCCATACACTCTAATTTGAAAACAAGAACAAACCCCTTGGATCAGACTTTATAGGTAAATTGGACCACAACAAATTCACATTGTGTGTCAGGGGGTAACTTATCCATTAGTACGTAACAACAAATTTGCAATGAATTGGCCATGGCGGGCCAAACTTTGAACAAATGTGAATACTTGTTTTTAATTGTGTCCATTTATGTGGAAAACATCTTCTTTTATGTTTTCTATGTAAGATAAAATTTATATATTTTTTGTTGTGGTCCAATTTGCCTATAAAGCCTGATCCAAGGGGTTTGTTCTTGTTTTCAACTAATGTACATCAGTTTCTTAGAATTGCTGCAGTGTGGATATTCAAATGGACTGGAGCTTAGAATTTTTGCAGTAGAGTGAAATATATACACACCCATGCACTCACACACACTTTTAGATGTAATACTAATAAAAAGCATGCCTGCATGTACCTTCCAATAAGTATTTAGGCACCCCGAAACTCGCACTCTGATACAAATACCAACTTTTATAGCCTTGGGCAATGGTTGGCCCATATCTCCCAAGCCTAGGTATTGGTCCTTACATTTTATGGGTGGGCACAATAACCACTAGGCACGGCAGGGGGAGGGATTGGACGAGCCCTCGACTTTGGAAAGCAAATGCGGCATTTGAATATCAAAGCAAGCCAGGTTTTGCTGGTTTCAGGTAGCTGGAAAACATATCTAAAGAAATGTGTAGGTTGCAGAGGGTGCCCGTTTTTCATTGGTATGTCTGTTGGACTACATTTGTGAATGGAAATGTTCACCTAAATGAAACACAATAAAGAAAGCGGCCTAATTAACCGGTTCCCAACCAACTGCAGAGTGGCAGCATCCCGCGAATCACCGTCTATAAACCGCGCGTGCACTGTAGCGGACGGCAGTGCGCCGCCTAAGGCACACTTTCGTGCCCGCCGCACTCTGCAGGAGTGTGGCCGCGGTCGCCTGCCAGAGAGGAAGAACGGGGAACCGCCGATGTAAACACGGCGGTTCTCCGCTCTGTCAGTGGGCATTTAAGAGATCTACTGATCCCTGTCACTGGGATCAGTTAGATCTCTTATGCCCATGGCAGCCCAGCCCCCTCACAGTTAGAACACACCTAGGGAACACAGTTAACCCCTAGATCTCCCCCTGCAGGTTAACCCCTTCACTGCCAATGACATTTATACAGTAATCAGTGGATATTTAAATTCCTAATCACTGTATAAATGTCATTGGTCCCAAAAGAGTGTCAAAAATGTCCGACATGTCCGCCCCAATATCGCAGTCCTGATAAAAATCGCAGATCGCCACCATTGCTAGAAAAAAAAAACTGTAGCAACGCCACAAATGAATTCTTATGGTTTGTAAACACGGCAACTTTTGCGCAAACCAATCAATAAACGTTGATTGCATTTTTTTTTACCAAAGATATGAGGAAGAATATAAATCGGCCAAAACGGATGAATAAATTAGTTTTTTTATATATTTTTTTGGATTTGTATTTTAGCAAAAAGTAATATATATATGTATATTTTTTTTCAAAATTGTCGCTCTTCTTTTGTTTATAGCGGTGATCAGAAATGACGTAGAGGTGATCAAATACCACCAAAAGAAAGCTCTATTTGTGGGGAAAAAAGGACGCAAATTTTGTTTGGGTACAACGTCGCACGACTGTGCAATTCTCAGTTAAAGTGACGCAGTGCCGAATCGCAAAAAGTACTCTGGTCCTAACGAGGGAAATCCTTCCAGTCCTTAAGTGGTTAACAATAATAATAATTTTTTTTAGGGATTTATGCATTAAACTGTAAGAAAGAAGAGAAAACTAAAAAAAGCAGTGGTTAACATACTTCAGATTGGCAGCCTTATGCACTTTGTGTAACTGTGTGATAAGTGTGTAAGCAGGTTTAACAGATCACCCCTATGGACCAACATGTACAAACTTGTCAACATATACAAATACACAAGGGGTCCATATAGTGAAGTTGGTGTTGAGTTATTCACTTTAAGGACATCACAGAGGACAAGGGGAGACTCTTTACGTCTTGAGAAAAAGAGATTTCATCTACAAATACGGAAAGGTTTCTTCACAGTAAGAGCAGTGAAAATGAAAATTGATTCCCTCAAGAGCTGGTTCTGGCCATCTCAGTAGATTGCGTTAAAAAAGGCCTGGATTCTTTCCTAAATGTACAAAACATAACTGGGTACTAACATTTATAGGTAAAGTTGATCCAGGGAATATCTGATTGCCTCTCGGGGGATCAGGAAGGAATTTTTCCCCTGCTGTAGCAAATTGGATCATGCTTTGCTGGGGTTTTTTCACCTTCCTCTGGATCAACTGTGGGTATAGGATTGGACTTGGGTCATTTTTCAACCTGACAAATACACAGAAAATCGCCCTGGGACTTTATATGAGGTGAGCACCATTTTCCACTAGTAACAAAGTAACATGAGGACACACAGTTTGAATATTTATTGAACGATGATCTTACATACATGGATAGCATAACAATTGCTGAGCCAATAAAATACATCATAGTACAAATTTGCAATGATACATACAGTATGCACAGGCATTTAGTCAGAGGCATCACTAAGGTAGAGCCTCAGTGGGCACTGACCCCTCCAATTTCATTGCGTGCCCCCCCCATGTGCCCCCCAGTATAACAACGTCATATATAATAATAATTACCTGCTGACACCACCTACTGACCTGCTGACACCATCCACTGACCTGCTGACACCATCCAATAACACCATCCACTGACCTGCTGACACCATCCACTGACCTGCTGACACCACCTACTGACCCTGCTGACACAATTCACTGACCTGCTGACACCATCCACTGACCTGCTGACACCATCCACTAACCTGCTGACACCACCTACTGACCGGCTGACACCATCCACTGACCTGCTGACACCATCCAATGACACCATCCACTGACCTGCTGACACCATCCACTGACCTGCTGACACCACCTACTCACCTGCTGACACCACCTACTGACCTGATGACACCATCCACTGACCTGCTGAACCATCCACTGACCTGCTGACACCACCTACTGACCTGCTGTCACCATCCACTGACCTGCTGACACCATCCACTGACCTGCTGACACCATCCACTGACCTGCTGAAACCACCTACTGACCTCCTGACACCACCTACTGACCTGCTGACACATCCACTGACCTGCTGACACCACCTACTGACCTGCTAACACCATCCACTGACCTGCGGATACCACCTACTGACCTGCTGACACCATCCACTGACCTGCTAACACCATCCACTGACCTGCTGACACCATCCACTGATCTACTGACACCACCTACTGACCTGCTGACACCATTCACTGACCTGCTGACACCACCTATTGACCTGCTGACACCATCCACTGACACCACCTAATGACCTGCTAATACCATACACTGACCTGCTGAAACCATCCACTGACCTGCTGACATCAGCTACTGACCTGATGACACTACCTACTGACCTGCTGACACCATCCACTGACCTGCTGACACCATCCCCTGACCTGCTGACACCACCTGCTGACCTTCTGACACTACCTACTGACACCACCTACTGACACTACCTACTGACCTGATGACACCATCCACTGACCTGCTGACATCATTCACTGACTTACTGACACCATCCACTGACTTGCTGATACCATCCACTGACCTTCTGACACCATCCACTGCTCTGCTGACACAGTCCACAGTTTGGCATCTTCACTCAGGCAGTGAATTACCCTGTCACAGTATGGTGGGGGGGGCACCGACCTGGGTCTTTGCCCTGGGTATTTTATAGTTGGCCCCTCTACTTTTGTCCCTGTCCCCCCATGTGCCCCCCCTAAATATGAAAGCTGGAGATGCCACTACATCTAGTGAACTCGACGCGTTTTGCGAGACATAGCTCGCTTCGTCAGGGGTGGATGCGTGTATGATGTTTCTATAATAAACAAGAAAAATGTATAACACAATAATGGCTGTAAAGATAAATGGTAAGAGGGGTCTTGGGGTAAAAGACCCCATGCTCCCCATCAGGCAAAACAAAGTGCCAATTTGCTGAGATCCCAAAAGGCAGTAGCAATGGATGTGTGGCACGGTAGCTGAGGGCAGGAAGCCAACCACAACCAACACCAGGGGACAATCGGAGGGCAGACATAGCATGGATGGGATTGTGTGAACCTAGAAGTTTTACCTTGTCCAAATAGGTGTCAGCTGTAACATAAATATATGTAGTAATAATAATTGCTATAGTAGCAGAGTAAACATTGAAGAATATATAAGATTATATATATGGTTACATATGTGCACCGACCTGGTCTAAAAATGAGATGGACATGGAGACTGATAGGTATGTGCAAGGGGAATAAAAAAGATGTCAGCTGTAGTTAACTATGTAAATATACATGGACCACTGGGGAAATTACAAGCCATTAACATCTTCACAATTTACACTTACTGCATGTGGGTTAGCAACATTGTCAGGCTATACACCAAGTTAAAGCCCCACGCAAAGAAGGGCCGCACCTTTTCTTCAGCAGGTGACATTGACATTTTGTGATAGTGCAGAACACTGACTTATCTTCACCAGCCTGCTATGACACATTACCCTGTTCATTAAAGTGGTTCTAAACCTCAGAAATTAAAAGTGAACAGAGCACACCCCTCTATAGTGTGTACTTACCTGAATCCAAAGCACCAACTCTGGTTCCTCTCTTATCTACAATCCCTCTGCTATCTGCATGAGTCACGGATAGACCTATAATCTGACATTTTAGTCTCCTGGGAAATAGCCTGCCCTCTTCCAGCATACAGCACGTGGCTTATAGACTCAGCTCAGTGTTTTTCTCTATGAGCCTGTTAGAGGGGGCTGTGTCCCTTTCCTCAAATCCCCTATCAGACACCACTGACTTCTGTGCTATAGCTCTGCAGTGTGTGTGATGTCAGATCCTCATTCCCTGCTTCCTGCTGCTGAAAGATGGTATGTAAAATGTGTGTTTTAGAAGGCTGCAAAGGAGAGAGGGATGCAGATAGACATGTGGGAGGATTTGTTTCATCACTGTGTATCACCTGAGGCTTGTCCGTAGTCCTAAGGAGGGTTCTGCCCCATAGCAGGTCCCAATATGGAGATTCCAACCACTTAGTAGAGTGCCAAGTGCCAGGCCACCCCACCTACAGAACCTCAGTCACTAGCCAAGACTGCTTCCTCTACCCAACTGGCTTCTTCTCCTACTTACTGTACTTCTCTCTTTCTCCATAACCTCAATAGTTAACATTGATATATACACTCTTGGATTCATAACTACAAAGGTTAACTCTGTTGTACACTCTCTACTGTATAATTCAGAGGGTAAATTATGGCAGACACTCTCAGTTCCCCAGTCCTTCAGATACACTTTGTTAATCACATACTTGGTTCCACTTCCAAGTAACTGAGACCAGGCAAATCTTCTCTAACAAAATGTGTTTACTTAGTACAACAGTAGTTACATGTTGAGGTAGTACAATTTAGGTGACATGGTAAATTTGCATAAAACAATGTCCCTTCTCATATAGTGCAGCAAACTGGATTTGGCTGTGCTGTGCAATAGACTGTGCTATTCCTGCATGGTGCTGTCCATATCTGGTAAAAGGAAAAGTCTCTCTCCAAAAAGTGGGTCATAGTCCATGTTTGTGGGAGCCCATGACCAGGTCCCTTTAAAGGGTTACACCACCACTCTGACAGGTACTATAGTACATAGGGTTCTCACCTTATCACTCCCATACCCCGGCTGCACCACAAGGCTGATCCTTCGCTCTATACACTATATTGCCAAAGGTATTGGGACACATGTCTTTACATGCACATGGACTTTAATGGCTTTCCAGTCTTAGTCCGTAGTGTTCAATATTCAGTTGGCCCACCCTTTGCAGCTATAACAGCTTCAACTCTTCTTTCAAGGCTGTCCACAAGGTTTAGGAGTGTATCTATGGGAATGCTTGACCATTCTTCCAGAAGCACATTTGGGAGGTCAGATACTGATGTGAACAAGAAGGCCTGGCTCGCAGTCTCAACTCTAACTCATCCCAAAGGTGTTCTATCGGGTTGAGGTCAGGACTTTGTGCAGGCCAGTCAAGTTCCTCCACCCCAAACTCATTCATCCATGTCTTTATGGACTTCGCTTTGTACACTGGTGCACAGTCATGTTGGAACAGGAAGGGGCCATCCCCAAACTGTTCCCACAAAGTTGGGAGCTTGAATTTTGTACAAAATGTCTTGGTATGCTGACGCCTTAAGAGTTCCCTTCACAGGAACTAAGGAGCCAAGCCCAACCCCTGAAAAACAACCCCACACCGTGATTCACCTTCCACCAAATGATTTGGAACAGTGCACAAAGCAAGGTCCATAAAGACACGGACTAAAGGCCCATACACACGATGCAAAATTGGTACAGTGATTTTCGCTTGACGAACGATCTGCCGATTTTCGGTTTGTTAGTATGGTGCTTTCGACAGCGGATTCAGATTTTTCGGACAACAAAAGCTGGATGTGCAGACTATAACATTTTTGTCGGATGTGACCACAACATCTGATTTTCATATAATTTGTATGGTTTTAGCCCGAAAAAAATTGTAAGAGCAAGACTACGCATGCTCAGATACGAAAGAATACATACAAAACAATTCAACACATTACGTCACTTCTGAAGTTGAATTTGGTCATACAAGAATTTTCATACAGTTAGTAACCTCTTCACTTTCGACATGAGACTATCACCTAACAAAAACGGATGAACGGTCGTCCGAAAATCGGATCGTGTGTACGAGGCTTAAGACTGGGATGCCATTAAAGTGCATGTGTGCATCCCAATACTTTTAATAATATAGTGTATATCACCTGGCAAAAGGGAGTGAGTTACACACAGGTGAAGACAAAATCCTGTAGCACCAGCTAACGGTTAACAGAACAGGCTTAATAATAACCTTATGTAGGCACCTGCCTACATGTGGACTAAAATTTTTAGAACGGCGGTATACATGGGGGGACAGGGCACAATATTTATTTTTTCCTCGTGTTTGTCTTTCACAAACTCTTATTTTTTATTATTTTTATCTTTTTATTTTTGGCTGCTTTAAACTGCACTGTTCCCCATAAATGGAAGCATACAGGTAATTATGGTGAAATCTTTAAATTAATTTACTAGTCTCTTGTTTTTTTTATATGCATGTGAAGCCAGATGATTGTGCTTTACTGTTCCCCTCTCAGTCCAAATCAATCAGGCTGCACAGACTAACATAAAACAACGCAATCTCCAGATGGCTTATCCTGAAGTTCAAGTTTCAAAATTTGTACCCCTTTCTGAAAGCCAGACTTTAATAGATCCCCCTTCTACCCCCTAATGTCTATTTTAAATATAATTTATTATTTGCTGAAACTCTTTTGTGTTACGCTGATCTTGCAGTATGAAGTTGAAGTACACCATGATCCCAGCAGAAATCCCCCTTAGGATACAGTCCTGCTCACCATTATTGGCACCCATGAAGTTTATGTACATATTGTGGAATATCTACTGAAGGAAATGTATCAAATCAACCAACATATTACTACAGATAGCTTGTCCTGACTCTCCCCTTGTCATTTCGTGTTAGTAGACCGAAGTGTACGTATATTTTTTTTGTTCTCTGATCATTTAATTAAATTTCTAAAGTGGTATTAATGGACATACGAAGGTAAATACCCCTTGTCACGTCAAATTTCGTCGGTTTTTATTTTTCTATTTTTATTATTTTTTATTCTCAAACACTTTCTGTTTGTGCTCCTTTTTTA
>BLSH010378674.1:1733807-1744292 GCA_018402905.1 Glandirana rugosa | reverse complement strand
CAGAGTTTGATCTGCAACTCAAAGCAGCGGTATTTGAAATCTCAAATTCCCCCAACAATCTGATCGTTGAGCACGATCGTAGCGATCGTTGTTTTAAGCAGAGTTTGATCTGCAACTCAAAGCAGCGGTATGTGAAATCTCTAATTTCTGCTATCTGTCCTCAGAGCAACAGCACAGACAGCAGTAGTAAAGTAATCTATCTCAGGATGCAGGATCAGGTCTTAAAATGTCTCAAATCTGTCCCTCACGCAGTCAGCTACCTTTCCCTACACTAACCCAAGGAGCATGTGACTGCAGCACTGTGACTCCAGCTTATAAAGAGGCTGGGTCACATGATGCACTGGCCAATCACAGCCATGCCATTAGTAGGCATGGCTGTGATGGCTTCTAAGGGCAAACCAGTGAAACGCTTGTTGATTGGCTGCCCTGCAGCTTCTCAACACGTGGAGTAAAATAGCAGAACCCCGGACCGAACCCGAACGATTTTTGAAATGTCCGGGTCCGGGTCCGTGCCACGGACACCCGAAAGTTCGGTACGGACCCGAACGTTACAGTCTGGGTTCGCTCAACACTACTTATCAGTGATTTTTCTCAGCTTTTATTTGCATTATATTACCAGCGTTTTTCACGTTTTTAAAGGGCCAACGGTTTTGGTTTTTTTTTTCTCAATTGATCTAAAACGTCCAAAAACGTTGAGGACCGGCGTTTACAGCTGAAAAATGTCTCTCAGAACCCACTGGTCTTGGGGCTTTTTTTACAGCTCAAAACGCCTCTGCCAAAAACAGCTGATAGCAGCCTATGTGTGCATGAACATATAGGACAACATGATGGGGAGTTTATTGACTGTAGAAAAAAACGTCTGCAGCTAAAAACAGCAGCTGTAAAACAGTCAAAAAACGTCCTGTGTGCATGAGGCCTGCCAGTGGGACTATGAAGAACAAACATGCCCCCCTCTAACAGGAAGTCAGATCGCAGCAGCAAAAAAAAGAAATTTGAATATCTGGAGGACGCTGAGAGCAATAAAAGGTACTTTTTTTTTTGTTAAAGCATAGCTCTCAACTGTCCCTGATTTGGAACAAAGTCCCTCTGTCCCTCTTTCCTCCTCATTTTAATCTGATCTATATGGTTGTATATAAAATGCACTGCTTAACTTTTATAAATTGTTTTATAGTGCTAAACCTTCCATCCAATTTCTAAATTGCCACATGTAAAATAGTAAATTTCAAAAGCCAATATAGTTAGTTACATAGTTAGTTTGGTTGAAAAAAAGACACAAGTCCATCTAGTTCAACCAATAAAAGGGACAATATTATATACACAATCCTATACCCACAGGAAGGCAAAAAAAAATCTCCCAGGAAAGCATAATCCAATTTGCTCCAGCAGGGGAAAAAAGAAAATAGATGTTTATAATCCGGCGCGACTATGCACAAGGCCCTAGCCCAATGTGGATAGGGAATAAAAAATATTGATAATAATAAATGGCTGTCTCAGCGGCTCTGTGATGACTCCTGGGGGAGTGGAAAAGAAGAGTGCCAACAGCCAGGAACAGCCAGGAACGAGTGGATCGCTGCTCGCCACTCCATCGCACGGCCAACCAGCGCCCTCTGCCCACAGGTCGGAAGTCCACATCTTCCCCAAGGAGTGGTGAGGCACGACACCTTCGGCCCTCTCCCTTGCTTCCTCAGCCAACCAGGCAGTGAAGTCTCTCGGCCAGTGTCCATCACATCCCTACGGGTAAGACTCCCGGCTTTTTGGCCGTCACTTTACAGCTGCGCACTCCCAGTGAGGTGTTCCTTAGCAGTTTTCTTGACTTGTGGCTACCATCAACACACGTAGGTCCAGCTTTCAGTTTCCTTCCTTGAGCACTTTGTGGACCATTCAAGTGTAGACCCCACAGAGTGCCCCATTATAACTGTCTCCCATTTGCATTCATCATATTCAACCGTTTACAGCTGAGACTATTGTATATATATATTTATTTATTTATTTATTTATTTATTTCAGGTCAATTTACGCAGCGCTTTACATATACATTGTACATTCACATCAGTCCCTACCCTCAAGGAGCTTACAATCTAAGGTCCCTAACTCACATTCATACATATACTAGGGCCAATTTAGACAGGATCTAATTAACCTCACAGCATGTCTTTGGAGTGTGGGAGGAAACCGGAGTACTCGGAGGAAACCCACGCAGGCACAGGGAGAACATGCAAACTCCAAGCAGGTAGTGTCGTGATCGGGATTCGAACCAGCGACCCTTTTACTGCTAGGCGAAAGTGCTACCCACTACACCACTGTGCTGCCCACAGTTATTTTTATGCCTATGGTTTTTTATTCAAGGTGTTATGTCTTTTTTAGAATAAACTACTTGTGATTAACTTTTGAGTTCCATGCCTTGTTCATGATCTTATAGCTGTCTCAAGCGCTTATGTGCAACAGTTGGCACTTCCCGAAAAAAGAAAATAATCCAGGCCTTTTTTAAAGCAATCTACTGAACTAGCCAGAATCACCTCTGGAGGGAGTCTATTCCACATTTTCACAGCTCTTACTGTAAATAAGTATGTGAATATAAAGAAAAGTAGTAGTGGTAAAACACTTGTGGGTTTAACCAAGTGGTAAAACACTTGTGGGTTTAACCAATGTTTTTTTTTGTACAATTCTCCTTTAAAGGGGGCATGGCAGGGGGTGTGTCCTATTCCTACATACTTTTGCTAATAGGTGTCCCTCATTCCCATCTCAGAAAGTTGTGGGGTATGGTTAAAGTATAACTACATACCTTCCAACTTTTTTTAGATGGGATGAGGGACATCTTTTAGAAAAAGTATGTAGGAATAGGACACACCGCCTAACATGCCAACTTAAAGCAGAATTATACAAAAAAAATGATTAGTTAAACCCACAAGTGCTTTTTTTTTTACTACTACTATTCCTTTATGCTGGCTTTTGAAATTTACAAATGCAGCAATTT
Source organism: Glandirana rugosa (assembly GCA_018402905.1). Classification (NCBI taxonomy): domain Eukaryota; kingdom Metazoa; phylum Chordata; class Amphibia; order Anura; family Ranidae; genus Glandirana; species Glandirana rugosa. The sequence continues at coordinate 1,741,318 of BLSH010378674.1, read as the reverse complement.
AAAAACTGGATGAAAGGTTTAACACCGGGAAATACTTTTTGAAAGATAAAAAGTGCATTTCATATACAACTATATAGATCAGACCAAAATGAGGGACAAATGAGGAAAGAGGGAAAATCAGGGACAGTTTCTTGTTAGTAGGGAGCTTCCAGATTTTGATAAGCCCCCTGCCCACAGACCCCCACAACCACCGCCCACGGGTTGTTAGAAAGAGGCCCTTGTCCCCATCAACATGGGGACAAGGTGCTTTGGGGTGGGGGGGGCGCATGTTGAGGGCATGGGGCCTGGTATGCATATATTTTAACATGTGATCGTACGCTACATCGGCTGTTTCTGATTGTCTCGTTTAGATCACCGATCAATAGGTTTTATCCTACCTCTCAACTGGTGTTTCATTTTTTGATTATGTCACTATAGTGTTAACTTGAGATGGACACCTGTTGACTATCACGTAGGTGCTTGTTCTGCATTTTATTAATGAGCTACTAATTAGTCACATATGCACATATGTATGTATATTTATTCACCCTGTTTTGCTCTAAGACATAGGTTATGACTCCAGATCCGTGAAACGCGTTAACCCTTTCAGCTGTGTTGCACTTTCTGCCTGTAATTTACTTTTGACGATTCACATTAAAACTTTTTCCTGGACCTTGGAGTGCGGTCTTTTCTCTTTGGATATATGGGGCCTGGTATGGTCCAGGGGGTGGGGCGCTCTGTCGCCCCCCCTTTTCCTGACCTGCTGTGCTGCGTGCTTGGATAAGGGTCTGGTATGGATTTTGGAGGAAACTCCATGCTGTTTGTTTTTTCCTTTTTTGCGTGGGGGTTCCCCTTAAAATCCATAGCAGACCAAAGGGTCTTGTATGGTCTTGGGGGGGGGGGGGCCCATGCCATTTTCTTTTAAATTAGGATGTGGGGGTTCCTCCCCTCAAAATTCATACCAGACTCAAAGGGCCTGCTATGGTCGGATCTAAGTTCATTGAAGTTGCATCGAAATCGGACATGAAGTCGGATCGGAAGTCGTCCGACTTCCATGTTGGAGCAGTGTGAATCTGGCCTATTGGTTTCTATGCACAGCTGCACCAGATTTTGCACGCTCCAGTGTCTATTCCCATCTTAGTAGTGCAGCGTGTTTTCAGAAATACATGTCCATTTTTTTTTAAGATTTAGGGCATTGGGCGGCCTGCCAATGTCAATGACAACACATTAAAATGCATGTAAAAGGCTTCTCTTGTAATGGAAATAAGCATGACAGGTCATCTTTTAGGTCAAAAAGACTTCAGATCTCACATTTTAGCAAAAAAAAAAAAAAATGTCATTTTATATTTTCTAATAAAAATGTGTCCCTATAAGGCCGTTAGGTGGAACTGATGTCGGAGGCCACTCTGGTCTTCCTGGGGCATAGAGCTGAGTGGGGGCCATCTTGCCCTAACTCAACTTCCTGGCCATCTCTCCACAGGATCGGATAGTGTTCGCCACTACCAATGGCTCCGGTAAGCGGGAAAAATGACTAGGACGCGGCACCTGGGGGAGGCACCTCTCCCACAGCCCATAAAAGTGATCCCGTGGCAAATCCGCCGCCGGGACCACTTTATGTTAAAAAATAGCAGGGTTATGGCAGCTAGCTGCTGCCATAACCATGGTATATAACCTCAAGCTAATGACGTACAGTGTATATATACAGTGGGTGGTCCAGAAGTGGTTAATGCATTGTCAAGAGTATTAACAAGCCTTGGTCAATAGCTGTCAGCTCCAAATTTGAAATTCAAATTCAAAAATGCGCGTCAAAAAGCCTGTCAACGCACAGGCCAAAAGCTCCAAAGTACACATCTCTACACACACACACGCATAGATCTAAATGGGCCCCTAGTGTTTTCTATTTTCTAAATGCTACTTGTGTGAAATACTTGTAGAACGTGAAGAGAGTGACTATAAAATGTCCAGCATTAGTGAAAGTGCCCAGTAAAGGAATGTTTTCAGCTTTGCGTTTCAGCTTAAAAGCACATGACAGCTCCTGCATTGTAAACGAGGATTTAATGCTTAGTAGGGAGGCATTTGCTAATTGTCAGTTTACTTGATCTAGTCGACTACCAGGAACAGGGAAAGCTGGGTCATGTGCTCCTATCTCCGTCATATTTGTTTATCCTTCACGACAGATTTGTCCAGTGTTGGCTAGACTTCATTCTTTTGACAGAAATGCTGCAAGGCGTTTTTTTTGTTCTTTCACATTTGCGCAAGTAGGTCCGTTTGATTAACTGGTGATGTTCTTAAACAAGGAGCCACTGTGTTGAAACATCGACATGTACACAAATCTGCTGGTTTACATGTAACATTAAATAATTATCTAATTGCATTCTAGGATAAAATGACGTTCCTTTACAGCAGAACTCCAGAAGTCAGTTATATAAAATGAATGAAGTCCCAGCGGAGAGTCATGAAAACTGGATTGTTTTGCACTTCATTACACACAAGTGCTTAGTAAAGAGCTTGCTTTGCTTTACATGTCAGTGTAATACAATTAATAAATGGCACAACATATTTTTATGCTGCCATTATAGTTCTTGTTCACATCTATTGCTCCACAGAGAGTATCAGAAGCAGGTCAGGATGGGCAGTAGATATGGATGTTCAGATTACACACACAGCTGATGAGGAAGAAGAATTACTTTTTTCAACTCTGTACTCAACTGATAGGAAGTTCCAAATGAAAAAAAGCTAGAGAATGCATCTCTCTAAGGCCCTTTTCACACAGGGCAGAATCCGTTCTTATGTAGTTTGCTCAGCAGGGGATCTGTCCGCCAGTGGCGGCTGGTGCTATATTTTTTTTTTTGGGGGGGGCGGCAAACAATCCACCCACAGCCACCCAACCCCCCCCCCTCCTGGTCTGTCTTTTGGGTCAAAGGCACCCCCCGAGCTCTGTGCCCCGAGCCCATGCTTTTTTAAGCCTAGTAGAGCCTCAGGCTCTAATCATGTGCATCTAAAAAAAAAACATTGCATCCGGCGCCCCACAAGTAGATTAGGGGGCCGGACGCCTTGACTAGGGGGGCGGCACCCTGAGCCCACGCTTTTTTGAAGCCTATTAGAGCTGCAGGCTCTAATCATGTGCTTCTAAAAAAAAACATTGCATCCGGCGCCCCGCATGTAGATTAGGGGGCCACATGCATTGACTAGGGGGGCGGCGCCCTGCATTACAGGCCGCCACTGCTGTCCACTGATCCCTGATGAGCAGAGCGGAGCAATCAGATGACAAAGCTCACTCTGCTCTATGGGTAGTTGGATGTAAATGGACTGGCTGATCCTTTAACACCCTACTGCCCTCCGATCAGATCTGGTCAGACAGAGGAGAACAGATCCCCTTCCAGTTGTGTCCGCCAGAATGGATCAGAGTGGAGGCAGCCAGGTGTAAACAGACACAAGTCTGTTTACTTCTAACTGCCCATAGAGGAGAATGGAGGGTCCAACTCGGTCCAGCTGAAAAACGGACAGGGAGACCCAACTGAACCGCTTGTGTAAAGGGACCTTAAGCTGGCCATATATGGGTCGAATGCCAAATTATTATTTTTTTTATTTGAAAATCTGAAATTTTGTGCGTTTTGCGATCCAATGGTGCCACCATTGATTTCGAAATTCGACCAACCAAACCTTCAATTTCACTTCATGTTGCTACAAATTTTCATGGCCAGGCCCAGGAATCTTTTCTTTCCAGGTCACTGCTCATGCACATTTCTTTTTCGATTATATTTCTTGCATGATTCTCCCATCATTGATTAGAAATTCGTATGTTTTTCCAAAAATTTCCAACATGCCGGATTACTCAAATTCGATAACTGCACAAAATGAGTTGCTGCAGCCCACTAATGGTGCAAAATTCGAAAGAAAATTCTTAGTTACCATTTTCGTAAGCAGTCTTTGAAAATTCAACCTTGTATGGCCGGCTTTAGACCTCATGCACACTGGGTGTTTTCCCAGCTCTTCTGAGTGGCAGGGAAAAAGCAGTTTCCAAAATACACCTAAAGCCATGTTTAGACAAGTACAGGCACATCAAGTATTTTGGAGTTCATTCATTTTATTGGCCAGAATATTAATGTATGAATTTATTTCTGGCCATTGAAATGAATGAATGCACTTAACACGCCTAGTGTTTAGGCATGTTTACACACGTTTAAGCATGTCAGGTGTTTTTTTCTGCCTAAATCTTTTTTCCACCTCTAAACGCTTCTGCCTATCAATGTGTGTAAATTCCTATGTATTCAAGGACACATAGAGTAACATAGAGGGGTGTTTAGAGGAAGAAAAAAAAAAGTAAAATGCCTCCCACCTCGCCACGTTTATAACATCCAGTGTGCAGGAGGTCTTAAAACTTTTGCACACTTCTGTCTAAAAACTCAGCATTTTTAGGCATACAGGTGTTTTTATTTCACTGATCAAAATGTGCCTGTACAAAAAGATGCTCTGTGCACACTCTACATAGGTAGGTGCTATAGTGGTAGGATTTTTGTAGCACAGGTAAATCTAAGCAGGCTTAGCTGGAAGCTAGACCTGTTTGTTTTGATTGTGTAGGCAGGGAATGACCTAGAGTGGCAGCCGGTGACTCACAGGCAGCATTACTGAGGCCTCCCCTTTCTTTCGAGAGGCTTCTGGAGTGTTCTAGAAGGAGTAAGGAGGGGAGAAGAGGTGGAGCTAGCCTGGGGTGTTTGGGAAGCCCTGGCCAATCCCCAAACTGGGTTGGCAGGGGGCAGGCCTCCTTTAATGCCTAGGGTCAGCCCAGCTGGGGAGGAGTTGTTCGGGTGGAAGAGATGGAGATGAGTACTGAGGCTGTCAGAGCCTTTAAAGGGAGCTCCCCAGTCTGGGGCAGGGGGGAGGGGTGACCTGAACAGAGGCACAGGAGAGAGCAAGTAAAGGATAGCAGGAGAGAGTACTGCCAGGCCAGTCTCCAGGAGAGGAGCAGCTGGTCGCAGCCAGGAGGGCTGGTGAGTGACATGCATAGACAGTGAGAGGACTGGGGAGGCACGTTTGGAAGGACTAGGAGTTTGCAGTCAGGAATAGGTGCAGAGCCAGAGGAGTGGACTGTGGTGTCATGGGCAGTGGAACAAGGCAGTTGCAGCTAGGATGGCTGGCAGGGCCTGAAGAGGGCTTACTGGGAGCTGTAGCCAAGCGGACAGCTAGCACTAGAACTGTTCTGTATTTTTGCTGCACTATAGGGGCCCAGGGTCCCTGCCCGCAAAAGGCATTTGCTTTAGGCCTGGTGGAGTTAGTGCCAGGCCTATCAACCATATAGTGATAGCTGGTCCAGGAGAGGAACTAAGAGTTGGGCTGGAGGAGTAACAGTCTGCAGTAAGTAGTGTGTAGGAGGTGAAGAGAGGAACAGTCTAGTCTGCAAGCAAGTATTGTGCTGGAGGAGACTGAGGAAGCATGTACAAAAAGTTTACATAGAGGTCCCATTCTAATAAATTACAAAAATTCTTCTGGTAATCTCATAATCCCTTATCCCCATCTAAGTTAAATCCCCTAATAAAACAACAAAAACAAAGCACTTGTACTGCTTCCTGACTCTGGACGTTTGAGAAAAGTATGACTGTTTGGGCAGGGTGACAGGTGAACCACTACTTTCAACAACCCCTACAGGGGCATGGCTACACATGCGCTGTGTATACAGAATTTATGCATATGTATGGATTCATGCACATACGTGCAAATAGGTGCATAAAGCATAAAATGTTAATTTGAAGAAGGTTAAAATTACATTCGGAGAACTAGAATGTATTTTAATCTTTAACACACGTATGCCCAAATAAATGCGAAAGAAACGCAAGAAATTTTGACCAGGAATACTGATACTCAATCATTAGTACTGTTTGCAAATACCTTTAAAGTGTTAGTTCATCCTTTTAGGAAAAAATGTAAAGGTGAACTAACACCGTACACCCTCCCCACCCCAAACCACCCCATACTTACCTCCCATACTTACCTCTGGAGATGCAGTTCCTATGCGGCCGATGTTGCAGTCTGGGGATTTAAAATCCCAGGTCTTCTCCATCTGGGATGGACCAGAGTAATTCACTTTGCACTTTTGCAGGTGCTGATCAATCAGATTAGCTATGGTCCAGTAAGCACTGCAGACAAGAGGGAGGAAAGCAGGGATTTCAAAAGTTTACCAAAGTAAAAATATTAAAAGTTAACAATAAAATTACCCCAAATCTTAAAAGTTTTCCTATCTGCCTTTTGTTTTTGACCACTACATGGCTTGTCTTCTCTTTAATTATATGAATGGGAACCCCAATGTTAGATTACTCTTGCAGCAATGTCTGCAATTGAATATAGCTACTGTACAGTAATTATACTGTAACCAAAATGCATGAATATGGTAACTAAATTTCAGCTGACCATGCATTGTAAATAAATGGTGGTCTGGTGGTCCCACTATTGAAGGTGTTGTTTGGGACAGGCCCCCCTCTGTTCAAACTAAAGGTCATTTTTGATCTGTCTTTAATTTGTATTGCACCCTTTATCAAAGAAGATAAATCAGGGATGTGCAGATAAATCAGGGATGTGCAGGCTAATGGTGATAAAAATCAGGGGAGGGCTGGCAGCCTTAGGCCTGGGGGGCAAGTCCAGTCAAGTGGCCCATTGAACCACCAAATCAGCTCATTATCCATGCCCATCTGGTTTTCGAACTGCTATTGATGATATGAAGCAAGACATGATACAATGTGGTAACATAATTTAATGTTAATAACAACAAAGGAGGTTTAACAAAAATAATGCATCAATGCAGCCTCATCAGTGCCTCTCAGTGCAGCCACATCAGTGCCCATCAATGCAGCCTCACCAGTGCCCATCAATGCAGCCTAATCAGAGCTCATCAATGCAGCTTGATCAGTGCCCATCAATGCAGCCTCAACAGTGCCCATCAATGCAGCCTCATCAGCGCCCGTCAATGCAGCCTCATCAGTGCCCATCAGTTCAGCCTCACCAGTGTCCATCAATGCAGCGACACCAGTGCCCATCAATGCAGCCTCACCAGTACATATCAGTTCAGCCTTATCAGTGCCCATCAATGCAGCCTGATCAGTGCCCATCAATGCAGCCGCATCAGTGCCCATCAGCTCAGCCTGATCAGTGCCAATCAGTGCAGCCTGATCAGTGCCCATCAATGCAGCCCTATCAGTGCCCATCAATGCAGCCCTATCAGTGCCCATCAATGCAGCCTCGCCAGTGCTCATCAGCACAGCCTCATCAGTGCCCATCAATGCAGCCTGATCGGTGCCCATCAATGCAGCCTGCAATGCAGAGAGAGGAGAGATGCCGGATTACACAGAGCGGGGATCTCCCGCTTACCTGGCATGGTCGATGTCATATGAAGTCCTGCCTCCTGGACTGGCTCCTATGAAAGATATGATCACTGTGCTGTCTATTATAGAAGCTGGCCCAGGAGGTAGGAATTTGTAAGCGGGAGATCCCCGCTCTGTGTAATCCGGCAGCGCCCCCCCTCCCCCGAGGCAGCCCAATGG
>BLSH010378674.1:1709589-1720611 GCA_018402905.1 Glandirana rugosa | reverse complement strand
TAAAAAAAAAAAAAAAAAAAAAAAAAAGTTTAAATCTGATTGGTGGCTGTGTAAAAAAAAATGACAGATTTTGGTAGGAGCAATACAATAAACTCATACTGTGGACATTTATAGTCTAAAGCGGTCTCATCCTTCAGTAAGCAATATGGTGCTCTCTGCCCACGGGCCACCACTTCAGTTGCATACATAGCTATGTCTGACTAAAAGCCTCCAAGAAAAATGATTTTTTTTAGGTATTTCATCCCTATAAGGCCCTTGAAGCTATGGATTGTCATATATCCTCTGGGAAGGTCAGAGAACACAGTCACATAAAATACTGACTGACAAAAGAGCCACATTAGAGAAAGAACATAACGTACTGGAGGCAGTAGCTAGTTATTGTCACAATGCATGCTATTCTTATCAGTGCTGCTCAGTGAAAGGAAGTGTGTGTTTCTTTGTTGTATGTGTATTACGATAGGACATTTGTCAGCTTTAAAGCACAGAATATTTGAAAAGAAAAAAAAAGCAAGTGTTGGGTAATAAGGACTACTCTGGAAGTCATTCATACATTGTATGCAGTAGTACAGAGTCTCTAGGGTGTCTGTGATCAGTTTGTTACTTCCTCGCTTTCACATCTAAGCTCTGTACAGTGGCAGGGTCACACAATAGCTACAAAGTTGACATTTCAATTGTGTATTATATTGTTAAACCTAAAAACAAAAAATGTAATATATTGCAACTTAACAATCCTTAGATGTGGTGGCTGCCTCCGTTTTCTTTTTTAATTCTCTTTTTAATCATCATTTACCTGATGATCCTGCTATTATTTTTCAACTTTCCTTAATAGACCTACCTGTCCAGTGGCGGCTGGTGAAATTTTAGGATGGGGGGGTGCCCTTCCTTTTTGATTCCTCCCACTTCTTATAAGCCACACCCCTTATGGATTGCACCCATTGTGTCAGGAGTATACAGCCCAGCATCATCAGATAAGAGTATAAAGCATCATCAGATAGGAGTATACAGCATCACCAGATAGGAGTATACAGCATCACCAGATAGGGGTATATACAGCATCACCAGATAGGGTATATACCGCATCACCAGATTGGAGTATACAGCATCACCAGATAGGAGTATACAGAATCACAGATAGGGGTATACAGCAGCATCAGCAGGTAGCAGTATACAGAATCACAGATAGGGGTATATACAGCATCACCAGATAGGTAATACAGCATCACCAGATAGGAGTATTCAAAATAACAGATAGGGATATACAGCAGCATCAGCAGGTAGGAGTATACAGCATCACAAATAGGGGTATATACAGCATCAGCAGGTAATAGTATACAGTATCACAGATAGGGGTATATACAGCATTAGCAGGTAGGAGTATACAGCATCACAGATAGGGGTATATACAGCATCAGCAGGTAGGAGTGTACAGCATCACAGATAGGGTATACAGTCCCCCACCCCTGCCGCGGGGCTCGTGGCACTGACAGAAGATCCCCCCCCAGCTGATCCCCCCCAGGGTCCCACACTTACCCCATCTAGGAAGCGGGCTGGGTGGGCAGCGAGCGGTGTCTGGCGAGGGGGAGCTAAACCCCCTCCTCCTCTGAGAAAGGCGTCCAATAGGTTCACTTGACCATTCAGCCAGTCAGGAAACTGGTAACATTGTGGCACATCCCGATTGGCTGAGAGGCGATTCAGTGTTAGAAAAGCAAATATTAATTTGCTTTTGTAACACACGTCAGTGTGTTCGTGGCACCATGCTCTGCGCCACACTATTTTGAAGCCTATGGCTCTAATCAGGTGCTTCGAAAAAACACCCCACTGCGGTAATTCATGTGGCTGGCGTCCTGAAGGGTCCGACTGCATGAATGGGGGGTTGTGGCGATACCCATGGATAGATTCATGCTATGCATGAATCTATTCATTAGCATAAGGGGGTGGTGGGGACAGAGGGGGTGGCGCCCGTGTGCCCTTAATGGACTGGCCGCCCCTGAACCTGTCCAGCAAAAGTGGCAGTTACAGGGTTGGAAAAACCCAGTGGCAGCTGGTGCTCGATGAGTTGGTCCACCCCCCCTGCCCGGGGAAATGGGAGCACCGCAACGGGTGAACCAATGTCAGTCCTGGCTGGTGTGTCGGCGGGTCTTCTCCTCCAGCCGTGCTCTCCGTTCTCCTCCCTCCTAGGCATCCAATAGGATCACCTGGCGTTTTGGCAAATTGGGAAACAGGTCTCGTAACCCGTTTCCTGATTGGCCCAGGAGGGGGATTAGAGTGAGAATAGGGAATATTCATTCGCTATTGTCACATAAAAGGGAGCCCACCCTTTTTTTGAATCCTATTAGATCCTCTGACACTAATCACGTGCTTCAAAAAATCACTCCCCCCATTGGAATCCATCGTCCAGCGCCCTGTATGTAGATCAGGGGGGGCGGCGCCCAATGCGCCCCGAATGGATGGGCCGCAACTGGATATACCATCTAACACTGACAGGGGCATTCAGTGGTCAGGGTTTATGTAAAATATTTATCCCAAAAGAAAAAAAAAATGTTCATTAAAGGGTAAATTCGCCTTTACAGAAAATCTGTAAGGTGAACTTACACTGGATCCCCTCCCCATCCCTCTTCCGGGCCCGCTGTACAACAGTCCTGTAATCACCCGCTGTGACAGAAATCACCGGTCCTGGGATTTAAAATTCCCATGGCTTAATCTCCTAAACGTACCTCATAAAGGTATATATAGGAGGCATTCTAATTGGTTGGTGCATCACATGGACGTTGCCGACCAATCAGAACCAGCCTAGCCCGTCCTGTCAGCGCTAGAGAAGAGGAGAGATAGCCGCAGGGATTTCAAATCCCTGGATCGGTAAAACGGCGACATGATGTCTCATTCTCAGTGGTCGCAGGACTCGGGTACAGTGGGATCGGGGGGGAGGGTTGGGTTGGGGAGGGGTTCCAGTGTAAGTTCACCTAACAGATTTTCTGTAAAGGTGAACTTACATTTTAAAAACTTTTAGCTGGAGTTCAACTTTAATTTGTTTTTATTTACATCTGCTAGTGCATCTAACACTAGTCTTTTCCCAAATTGACAATGCTGCTGTCAAACAACGTCTTTATTGCTCTTCCAGTAGAGTGGAGACACACTAGGTAAAAAAAGCCTAAAAATTGAAAACTGCTGCCACCACTCTGCAATATAATACATTTTTGTTTTTGAATTTTATACTGTTTTAAAATTTTTACTACTGTTTTATGGAAAGTTGTTATACACTAAAGTATATTTTAAAATTAAAAAAAACAAGCAAAAATGAAAAAGTAAAATATGTTTTAAATATATCTGCTATTTGTCTGTTATACAGTTTCATAGACATTTTCTTTAACCAGATGTCATCATATATATTTTTTTAAATTTCAGTTTTTTTGAACGTCACAAAAGTTATTAAAGCGGACTTTGCATCAGAATGCAAAGCCTACTTATTTTGTAGACCTCCACCCTGACACTTAAATAACTGAAAACAACATTAGAAGAAATGCCCAAGTTACTTACCATACAACCCAGCATCCAACCTTTTCCAGATGGCACCGGAGACATCAATGGGCCTCCTCCTGGGGTCTGGGGAACGCTGAGGATCCAAAATATCCCAAGATAGTGTGCTAATCTCCTAGATTACTGCTACTTGTCCACACTTGACACTTCTTACTCTGAAAATTTCCCTCCCTCGCATCTCAATGTCCCTCACACTACCTTAGAGGAGGCTCAACTATGCCTCCAATCATGGCCTGGAATGGTTCCTCAAGGAGTAAAGGAAGCTCTACCACATGGTCCTACAGACTGGTAAAAAGCACCTATCATCTTTATTTCACCATCTGTTCAAAAGCTTGTTCGATTTTAAAATGCTAAAATGCTGCATGGAGTTTGCATGATCTTATTGAGCTTGCATGGGTTTCCTCCCACACTACAAAGACAAGCTGGTAGGTTAATTGGCTTCTGTTAGTGTACAATGCATGTGAGATAGAGACTTATAATAGAATTCCAGGCTAAACCTAACTAGTCTTAAAAATGCTTCCCCCCCAACATCTATGCTGACTAACCTCTGTGAGAAAGATGTATATACTTACCTATTTCAGCCCCCACAGTTTGGTCATATGAACTGGCTCCCATGTGTCATGTGAGCACCAACAATGAACTAGTGGCGGCTGGTTCTGGAAATTTTTTTTTGGGGGGGGGGCTTTAAACAAACCTGCCCCCCAAACTCGCACTACCCCCCCCCATCCTGAGACTCCCTGGCCAAACGGGACCCGCTTCCTGATTGGCCGAGATGAGAAGCAGGAAGACATAAGTGACATAATTGGCCAATTAATCACTTTCTTCTAAAAAAAAATAAACAAACCCATAGAATTCCATGCGTCTGGTGCCCTGCATGGAGATTAAGGGTCGGGAACATGGACTAGGGGGGGCGGTGAGCGGGCCGCCACTGGGGGTATAACGTTCTCTCCTCTCCCCTGCAGTTGCTGCTGGCTGACCCAGGAGATCACAAGAATTAACCAGAGTGGGCTGAAAATAAAGGTAAGTATATAAATCTTTACAACACAGGTTAGTCAGCATAGGTGTTAGGGGAGGCAACATTTTTAAGATTAGTTACATTTAGACAGGAATTCTATTTTAAAGCTGGCCATGCAATAATTGAAATTCGGACGGTCCCTGCTGGTGAGGCCAAATTTTGTTTAGTGTGTGGGCTCCCCTGCTTGACAGAATCAATTTCTGTCAAAGGAAAATGTCAGGAAAATTTCTGTCGATCAGCAGCTGCAGCCACTGATCAGTGCATTCTGATAGCAGCCGGGGAATTCCTCAACGTGCTTCATCGGTGGTACAGTCTGCTGGATGAATACTAAAGAAACTAACAGTGTATGGCCAGTTTTAAGGTAGCCAAACATGGATCATAATTCAGTCACTTCTGCAGGGACCAGTCAAATTTCAATCCATGTATGGCCATTCCAGCTCAGCAGAAGCTGATCTACTGATCAACGTCTGTCAAATGGGATTGTTGGAAAACACAGATTTGATCAACGGCTGCAGACAATTGTCAGAATACAATAGTACAGTGTGTGGGGGGGAGGGGGTTCGGAGCTGTTGCAGGGAATCTTCTATCCACCTCACTTGTGTGGATGGTGGAATCTGTCTGATCAACAAAAAAACATCTATGGCCAGCCTTAAAGTGTTTGTTACCCCAAGACTTCATATTCCTGGTATGTGCCTGCTGTTCGTTGTACTGTATAAGAAAGTATCCTGTTCTCTTTGTACTGCTTCCTTTATGTGAAATCACTGGTGTTCCTGCCTGTCCCTCTGCTTTCCTATTAAAAACTGACCATGCTAAGCAGGAGAACACAGCGTGGTCAGTTCTTTAGCTATGCTGGGAATTCAGTGTGCTCTCCTCCAATGATCAGACTTGTCCTGACACGCCCCCGCTGCACAACCATTCACTTGGGAAGCTCAGTGTACTGTTGCTTCTCCTCCCCCCAACTCTTATGCATCTCAGAGGGAATTTGATCACTTATAAAAAAGGGGAAAAAAGGTATTTCTAATATATTTTTTGTATATCTATACACAAATGTTTTGCCTTTCATTTATATTTTAGACTGAATGGGTTGTTTTTCAAGGTGATCATTAAGAAACACTTTTAGCCTGGTACACACTAGCTTTTTTTTTTTGTTCAACCCAGCAAGCTGAATGAAAAAAAAAACAAAAAACTGAAGAGCTCAGGCGGAGTTGCCGTACTAACTACGCAATGTTAGTACATTGATCTCCCCCACTGTTATATTGTGTTCTGACAGGGACCATTGGCTGAGAGCACTGATCGGGTGTCGATCAGCAGACCTTTTTCAGTCATGCCCCTTTGACGGAAGCTTAACTTTCGGCTTCTGTCGATCTGCCTGCCATATGCACGGGCCAAATGTGGGCTGCTTTCTATTCAACCAGCCGATAACGCCCGATATTTGGCCCAGTGTACGGGGCTTTAGATTGTATACCGATTTGAATGTACAATATATAAATGTGCAACACTGCATATATTATCAGCGCTATATGAAAAACTATAATAAATAAAACAAACTTGTAGGACCTTCCAGTGTAGAATCAAATGATATGCCTGTGTGACTGTCATTCGTAGCACTCACTGGGTTTCATTGCTGAAAATAACAGTTGTCTGTGCAAATAATGATCATTATTGATTAGTTAAATAGAGTTTATAGTCTGTAATATCTGGCTCCACAATGTTATGAAAATTGAGATACAGGAAATCTCTTGGTCAGAATTCCTTGTTGCAAAGGAAAAAGGGCATTTACTTTTTGGTGATATAAAAGTAGTTATTTATATAGCCTATTTACCATCTTTTAAAGTATTTACCAATGCCTATTTTAATGAGGATCCTTAAAGATACTCACATTTTAACGGGACTGTAAAACAGCATGGCATATAACTTTCTCCAGACATAGACTGTATTAAACAAGCATATTGACATACTTGCCATCGCAGGTTGGCAAAATGTTACACTTCATCAATTTGACCACTAGGTGGTGTTATCTTTTTCTGTAAAATATTCCAGTACTGACTTTATCAAAAACTTGACACTTTACCAGAAGTGAATAACATTTAATGCCAAGATCCCCAGAACACACCCAAATAACATACAACTGAGTCTATGTTCAGCTCTGAAATTGCATTACTGCAGGATAACTGAATTCCACAAGTTATTGAAGGTTTTGTAAAGAATCAAGCAGCATTAACAGGAAAATAATGCTAAATTATTTTAGCAAACTACATTCAAGACATAATTTAAATAAATAAACTATGCGTCAATTTGATGTGTGATGCCTGTGGATTAAAAAAACATTTAAAGCGGACGTGCACTGCATCTGAGCAATACAAACCAAAAATGCTATTTAATTCATTTTTAATATTCAAAGCAAACTCATCCATCCATCCATCCATCCATGTCTCTGTGCTTTTTTTTGCTGAGAAATCACTTTGACAAAAAAACTATAGTGTTAGGACAGCAGTATACAGAGGAGCCTTGACGTGGGCACTGCAGCTTCCACATATATTTGCAAATGTGTGCAATGCAACCCTCTGTTTTTAACAATAATTGTAGGACAGCGTTAATTTGGTTTGTTTGCAGGCTGGCTGGTAAGGGTACTGGGATTTTTTTTGTTTGTTTGTGATCTGCATTGTCCTTCCATGTGCACCTTACTGCAAAGGCAAGTTATAAATTGGGGTGGTTGCCATCTTTTTGTAATACTTGTTCACTAATTTAGTGTGGGGAAACATTGGATGCCTTAAAGAAGAAGTACAGCCAAAGCCAGTTCGTTCTGCACTCCTGTGACTCGTTTTCAGACATCACAGAGCCAGTCCAGGCTGGGGAAAGATTGCGACAATATGGTCAGAATCTGCCCACAACCCTGGACTAGCACCTGGCTCAGCCTCTCACTCTGTCACTGAGAGCCTGAGCCAGCTGCTCCCACCCCCTCCACAGCCCAGCGCTCCAGTGAGGATGGGGCAGAGACAGTCACCAGCTCTCTGCTCATGAGCACTGAGAACTGAGCGATCGGTGGTGTTTGATGGCTCGGGTTCTTAGTCTTAGAGCCGGCTGGGGACAGATGCAGCATCTACCTAGGTAAGTATGATTCTTAAATAAAAAAAAAAATTCCATACTTCTCTCTTAAAGTGGAGTTCCACCCAAAAGTGGAACTTCCGCTTTAAGGGAAGGTGACCCCCCCGACATGCCACAAATGGCATGTCTTTTTTTTGGGAGGTAACCAGGGACCCTATTTTCACAGGGTCTCAGGTCCACTTCCTCCACTGGAAAAGTCCCCTGGACTTCCTCCTCCCTCCGGGAAGGAAGTCCACCTTCCCCCCTCCCTCTCTGCAATCTTCTGGGACACATCACAGGTCCCAGAAGATACGCCAAGCCATTCACAAGCCGCAGCGCGACTCGCGCATGCGCAGTGAGCCCCCAGCTTTGAAGCCAAAGCCGGGTGCCCACACTTGTGATGCCGGTGCCGGCAGAGGGGAGACGAGCGAGCCCTTGGCTTGCCGCATCGCTGGAACGTGGGACAGGTGAGTGGCCGATTGTTAAAAGTCTGCAGCTACCCTTTTGGTAGCTGCTGACTTTTAACGGGGTGGAACTCCACTTTAAGTTGCGATTGTGCAATTGTTGGGCATCCAATGTGTATCTTTGCCTTTAAGGAAGAGTGGCCTCCCTCCAGGTAAGCCTGTCCTTAATTTATCCACTGCTATATATGGAGACTCTAAAAACTATAAAGTTAGGATGGCAGTAGGCAGAGGAACCTTGGTGTAGGCACTGCAGCTTCCAAATATATTTGCAAATGTGTGCAACAAAACCCTTGTGAATTGTTAGACAGAATCAATTTGGTTTGTTTGCAGACTAGCTAGTAATTGTGCTGGGAATTGTGTTTTTTTGTGATGTCACTTTGAAAAACACCCCTTAGAATTTCTGGCCATGACCAGCATTTACTTCCTGGAATCCACCTGCCCTTAGCTCTTGCATGCAGGCAGAAAGATGTGCTTAGCTGAGAAAACTCCTCCTCCCCTCCTGAAGACTCCTGTAATGTATGCCATCATTTGTCTAGGCTCGGAAACTAAGAAATAGCTGAAGAAATGTAAAAAAAAAAAGTTTAAACAAGTTAATATGATATGCTTTCCTATCTATTTACTAATGCTAGCAGCAAAAGGATTAAATAAAGTCGTTGTTGAGAGGGTGAAGGTCCGCCTTAAGACTTTATGAGACTTATTTCAAATTTCTTAGAAACCATTCAGACTCCTTTTTCATTTTCAAATCACAACCCGTAGAAATGGCTGGAAGGTGTTTGATTGCTACAAGCAATATGGATTTTTTTGTTGGCACACATTTTAATAAAGTCTGATGGCCATCATCATTCAACCCACTCTCCCTGAGCCCAGATCACTCTGGACCAGCCCTAGCCTGTTACCGGATAGTGAAAGACCATGCCAAGTCAAATTCAGGTACATACACTGTTTGCATTTAAAAAATACATTTTGGGATTTATTAATGATTTCAGAGCTGTTATTGAATTCATGTGTTCTATATCTACTTCTTTTTAAGATCTCCAGGGAGCCGCAGTGACATCACTCCCATGCATGCACGTGGGAGCCGCTGTTTACGGCACAGAACTCTGAAGGAACGGCCTGGGTGGTTGTTCATTCAGAGTGCATGCGCCAGTGACGTAACCGACAGCATGTACAGTAAATATCCCCCAAATGGTGCAAGTTTAGGAGATATTTACAGTACTTATAGGTAAGCCTTATATTAGGCTTATCTATAGGTACAAATTATGCATGGGAAATGGATGTAAATTTGCTCCTTTATGGTTTGTTAAATATAAAATTGAAAGCATTGTGTTATATTTGTTTGATCAAGTGAGATAAAAAAGCTATTCATTGAGTCAGAAATCTTGTGAGCTGATAATTTCCTGTACTTCTATGGACAGCTATCGGTTAGAAATGTTGGCAGCTCTCTCTGTTAATTATAAAATACCACCAACTATATTCCTAGAGTGACAACGCTGCTTCTTCTTACAAGGTTGTCACCCTAGAACAGAAGCTGTTTTCCTGGCAGGATAACCAGGCGAAATTAAAGAAGAAAAAAAATGGAAAAATAGAAAACAGATTCAGTCATCAGATCTAAGGTAACATACACTGCAATACATTCCATTTTTGTTCTTGGGTTTAGATACACTTAAATTTATTATATATATAAAGTGGACAGGACTATCACTGTTATGCTCCAAAAATCTGTGCTCACACACTATAATATATATCTCCTCTAAAAACAATATATTTCAAAGAGCGAAAAGCTAAATGTGCAGAAATACAAATTATATCAATTCTTGCAATCAAAAAATCTACAACAAAGTGCTGTGTGCAACTAGCAAAATGCAAAAATATGTGCAAAAATATTAAAATAGAAAAAATAAAATAAATATCACTGTAGAAAAGTTCATGCAAAGAAATGCATGCAACACAGTTCATAAGTGTTCCATGTGATATCAAAACACAAAAATCTTCTGTGAATTCTTCTGGTATTTACCAAACTGAAGGGCTCTTCACCACCGTAAGTACTAAATAAACTCACAGGGCCCGATGCTGGTAAAATTATAAACCAGCAATTGCGCTTAACACTCTGGGAGTAACGATCTGCAGCTTCACAACTCTCCACTCAAAAGAACCCTCAAGAAGGATTATTTCTTACTCACATAAAGGAGGAAGAAAGAAAAGAGGAAGCTCCCATAGCGTTAAACCATCTAAAACCTCTTTATTTAATAAAACCAATCAGTACACTCACATTTATGTGTGTCTCCACTGACACAAGTATGCCGGCATAACCAGAAATACAAGTCGCCTCCAGCTGAAACTCAGAGCCGCGAGTGCGAACCCAGCGCGTGTGGTGCTGTCACGTCCAAGCCCCCCCCCCCCCACCCCACTCCACCACATTTTCCAGGGGGCAGAAGTTTTTGGAGTATAACGGTGATAGCACTGTCCACTTTATGATATATACTTTTTTTTCGATGGTTGACATCAAAATTGGATAACAGCTGCCCATTAAAGAGTTTTTTTTAAATCTGTGGCGCTTTTCTGTATATCCTCTTTGTACACTTTAATACGGAGTTCCACCCAGTTAAAGGTCAGCAGCTACAAAAAGTGTAGCTGCTGACTTTTAATAATCAGACACTCCCCTGTCCCCCGGTCCAGCTATTAGGTCTTCCTCTCCCCTCAGCGGCGCCGGCATCACAAGCGTGGGCGCCCGGCTGTGGCTGCGCACTGCGTATGCGTTAGCCGCGCTGCATGCTGTGAATGGCCGGGCAACCTTCTGAGACCTGTGACGTGTCCCAAAAGATTGCAGGGAGGGAGGTATGGGGGGAGAAGTGAACTTCCTTCCGGCACCGAGGCGCCAGGTGAGGAAGTGGAAGCTGGGTACCTATGAAAACTAGGTAACCGCTC
>BLSH010378674.1:1664611-1694322 GCA_018402905.1 Glandirana rugosa | reverse complement strand
TATGTACACATACATACATACACACACACACATATATATATATACACACACACACATACATACATACACATGTATATTTATTACTATCATTATTTATTTTATTACATGTATGCCCGCTCAAGCGTAGGTCTTTCTTTACTTCGCTGCTATGGGCTCTAGCCCCAGATCTTTTGTAGACCTAGCAACGCCCCTGGTGTAACATGAAACATTGTCTAAATGTGGACTTAGCCTTTAACACACAAAAAAGCAGCAAATAAGTGAAGTTCATCATTAGGTTTTATATGCGCTTTGAGGCCTTCAATTTTTGACTCATCAGTCCAGAGCGCCTGTTGGCATTTTTCTTGTTTTTTGTGAATAGGATGTAGAAACAAGGCTAAGTGACTCAACTATGCATGAAAACATAGGAACTATGGTGCAGAAAAGTGGCAATGGGTGCTCTGGACTGATAAGTTAAAATGTAAAATATTTGGCTGTAGCAGGAGGCAGTTTGTTTGGAGAAGGTCTGGAGAGCGGCACAATAATGAGTGTCTGCAGGCAACAGTGAAGCATGGTGGAGGTTCCTTACAAGTTTGAGGCTGCATTTGTGCAAATAAAGTTGGAGATTTGGTCAGGATCTATTGTGTCCTCAATGCTACGAAATACAGGTAGATATTTATCCATCATGCTGAACCATCAAGGAGGCCTGTGATTGGACCTGAATTTATTCTGCAGCAGGACAATGACTCAAAACATGCAGCCAATGTCATTAAGAACTATCTTCAGTGTAAAGAGGAACAAGGAGTGGGGGAAGGGTAGTTTGGGCCCCACAGATTTCCTCTCACTTCCTGTTTTGGCTATGGAACAGGAAGTGAAGGTAAGTCTCCCCAATGGGGCACAGATGGCAAAAAAGAAATCTGACAGGGGTTATAAGGTTTTGCCTATAGTTCTACTTAAACTCTATACAAAGGAGGGTCCTGCCTAAGGGACAATGTTACAATAACAGTCTATCAGTCTGTATAAACCCTTTCCCTGATGGCCTGCATGTTGGGGCCCAGATCCAGCATTGGAGTGGTCAAGGTAAGTT
Organism: Glandirana rugosa; assembly: GCA_018402905.1. NCBI lineage: Eukaryota > Metazoa > Chordata > Amphibia > Anura > Ranidae > Glandirana > Glandirana rugosa. The sequence continues at coordinate 1,693,259 of BLSH010378674.1, read as the reverse complement.
CCTCTTAACCCAGGTATAGATGCCTGAGTCCCAAGCAAATACTGTTTCTCATTAAAGCTGAATTCCAGAGACACTCCAGGTTCTGACGGGAGAGAAGCACGCAAAACAGCTATGCTTGTCCCTCCCCTCTGCTACCCATTCACAGAAGCCTTGGTATTTTGTGAATGTATACATATAATACCAAGGCTTCTGTGATTGGGAAGGAGGAGGGCAGGGGCAAGCATATCAACTGCAGCAACTCTACTAATGAAGATACAGAGATCAGAAGAATTAGCGTCAGGCACCTGGAAATACAGTGGTGGCCATTTTCCAGGAGTACTATAAACTTGTCAGATATAAATAATACAGATAAGTCCAGGAGATGGCATGCACCTCCTTTGACTTAACTTCTTGTGTGCCGTCACTTTTTTACAAATAAGATGAATTTCTGAAATTCAGCTTTAACAGGGTGCAGTGGGGTTTGGCCAGCATCCTCTAAACAACTTCTGGGGTGAGAGCTGGTCTCTCTTTGTTCTCCTTCGACAGCGATGTTCTTATGTACCAGGAGATGTCTGCTACTCCACCTCTCTGTGTCCCTGCAATGGCAAAATCTTTTAACAGCTTGCAGCATGGCCTGTCTCCCACAGTGTCCTCACCCCATCTGCCTAAAGCCCAGGGACATACCTTCCTGCTGGGGTGTGTAGTTCCATTTCCAATCTGCAATACTGACACAGTCTGTCCGGAGACTACATTTCCCACAAGTCATAGTTGCACCCAGCAGGCTCCGTTCTTCCCACAATCCACAGAAGCCCAGTTTTTTCTTCCTCTCTGTGATCCTGGGTAGTGGGCCGGGTTTTCCTCCAGCTTCCTCTGTGGCTACATACAGTCTGGAAGATGGTCAGTGCCATAGGTGAGCACAGTCTATTACATTAGGGTGTGCACCCTAAATCTCAAACACACATACCTTTCTCTACAGCCTCAGCTGCATGGGGCAGTGAATGAATGGAAAATGCCCTGTGCTGAGTGGCTTCCTGTTCATTCACATACGGAAGCATAGTAAACACATTTTCTATGATTCAGTTATAAATGAATGCAGTGAGTGTGTTAATTTAGAAAAGGAAGAGGCCGATAAATGACATATTGACTAGCCCCCTCCCCTGCACTTCATCCTGACACATCCCCTGCAGCAGCTGAGGGGAGAGGAGAGAAGAGCAGGGAAGCCAGCAGCACTGTGGGGGGGGTGTGCAACACAGGAGAAGCCCAGGCAGTAGGGGGAGTTGGCACCGCACAGAGTGATAAGGGTGTGCCCAGGCACACCTGGCACACCCCCTGCGCAAGCCTATGGTCAGTGCTTTGTCTCACTCTCTGTGGCTGCAAACAGTCCTTAACAGCTTTTTATGTAGCCAGCAGGTGGAGCTTTAGGTTTTTCTTAATGTGTTTCCTTGTGTCCTTACCACTAATAAAAAGAGGCAAGGGCTCATTCACACAGTGCTGTGACCTGTGTTTTTCTGCACTGAATAAATGGTGGTCACTGCAAGGGCACTTAGAAAACAACTGTTTTCTATGCGTCCCATGTGGTGTGTTGCAGTGAAAAAAAAATGCAGCATGTCTGCACTGGATGGCACGACATTTCACCACACAGCAGTGGTTGTGACACTTCAAAAAAAGTTGAAAAAAAACAAAAAACAAGCACAGTGTGATGCCCTTAATCGCACCCAATTCTGCTCCCTGCTGGAGCTCAGGAAAAAGCTGCATTTTTATAACACAACTAATGTGAATTTAGCCTAATACTGGCCCTACACTTGTAGAATTTTGTTTAAATGTTCAAGGGAGAAACTAAAAATCACTTATCTGGCCATTTGAAGGTGTCATCATGGACTTGAAATCAACAATTAGAAATCAGTTCCCATTAGGCCCCTTTTACATGGGTGCGCATGGGGATACCGCTTGCTCAGCGGGGGACCGCTCAGCTGATCCCCGCTGAGTAAGAATGGGTTTGGGCTTGTTCGGAACCGAATGCGCCCGAGCCCGCCAAGAAGTGAACCCTGCGCTGCGCTAATCACAGGCGGTGAGACATTCCCTGATCGCTGCAGCCGTGCATCAATGAAATGTCTCACTGCCTGTGATTAGCGCAGGATTCACTTCCTGATGGGCTCGGGCACGTTCGGTTCCACCTGAAAAAACTGACAGGCGGACCTGATTTGACAGCCCGCGTGAAAGGGCCCTTAGATTCATCCTTCACCAATCCTTGCCCTTCAATTTTTTTGCTCAATCTGGTCAAAATCAATTGTCCAATTTTTCCTTTAGCTCTAAGATAATCAAATGAATGTTTTCAAAATGACTATTTTTTAACCAAATTCTTCAGGTGTAAAGCCCGGTGCACACTATCATTTTTTTTTCATTCAGCCCAGCAGGCTATGCGATGTTAGTGTGGAGATCTTCCCCGATGAGCTATTGTGTTCTGACCGGGCGACTGCCCCCCGCTAGAGCACACTGATCATCACTCGCAGCCATTGGCTGCCTGTACTGATCGGCTGCTGGTTGGATGCTGGTTTTCCAGCATGTTCCTTCGACAAGCGCAGCTGTACACCCTGTCCGAATATTTGGATCATGTGTATCCAGTGTAAGCTGAAACTTAAGCCTCGTACACACGGGACAACGATCATATACAACAGGTCGTACGAACGTCCGTTGTATGCGAAATCGATCGTTAGTACGCACGATTAGAACAGCGATGTACATCGGTCGTACAACGGGAGTTGTATGAGCAAACAAGAAAACTTGGTCGTACCAACAATCGGTCATACGACCGTTGTATCGTGTGCACAGAGAAGTTGGTCCAACAAGTTGTATTGTGCAAAACACGCATGCTCAGAAGTCAGGAATGGCCGGATGCTAATTACATGCACCTGAACGTTCTTTCTGTGGTCGTACGATCGTGTAGTGCAGTCAGTATGCTAGATACAACAGCCAACGTCCGATTCGACACGATCGTACGTGCGATCATCATCCCGTGTGTACGAGGTTTTACTCAACACATCCCTTATCAGATAGCTTAGTCAATTGAATACAGCTATGCCTGAAAGAGAACTACTTTTGGCTTTGCTGTCTCTTTAGATAACTAAAGTGCTCTAGGAATCTTATCTTAAGTGTTTGTTAATAAAAAAAAATGCCGTATTCAGTAAACCATCATATATAATTCAAATGCAAACGCATAATTAACAAGTATTCAGACAGCAAGGCATATTGTAGAAATCACTATTCAAATGCTATTCACAGATAATATTACAACCAGAACAAGGAGCCCGTGAGCTTTTAGACATGCCAGTAAAATCTGAAAGCTGCATTATTTAATACCAGCTGTGTTCACCATCTGATGAACCACATGAGAACCACCATCTCCCACAGAAAAACAGCAGCTGAAATCTGATTGGTTTGAATTTATTGCAGGTTCTGTAGACAAAACTCTGTCTTGTGGGAGGAAAAAGAAAATTTAAAGAAGAAACTAGGATGAACATTTTCTGCATATTTGGCTTTGTCCACTTGGAATTTCTTCCTTATGAATTGCTTACCAAGGGCATGGTTCTTAGGCATAGACTGCAGAATGATCCGCTGTTGGATGAAATTGCATTGTGTGAAATGGCTAGATATCTGTCGCATCCCTAAAAATCTACCTCTGATGGACATTTCCTATGTACAATTATTCAGTGTTTTAAATATTGTGAATACAATTCCATCTAAAGTAAACCATTGTGCATGCTACTTCCAGGGCAGTAATTTCACTAGCAACAAAGATAAGTAGATTTCGCTTTGCTTGGAGCTAGTCAATAATGCATGAGTCAGGGCAAAGCTTCCTCTCTCAGAGCCTTGTGATGATTGGTTTGCTTTGTGACGGGTACCTTTTAAACAAAAACTACAATGATTTTGATCAGTCTTATTAAAAACAACAAAAACAAAGTACCGGCCTGTTCAGTGACTCTGGGTGTGTAGAAATCGTGTGATTGAGGGCAGCCGGCAGGTGGATCACAACTACCAGCCACCCCTAAGTGGGCACATGGCTACACATGCATGTAATATATATTATTTAGATGACCATTTAATGCATGATAATAGCTTCCCAGAACACGATGAGTTAATTAAGCTCTTGAATTTGGATGATTTACCCACCTTTATGCCCAGGCCATTTTTTGCGATATGGCACTACGTTACTTTTACTGGCATTAAATTTATGTCCTTTTATTCCCACAAATAGAGCTTTCTTATGGTGGAATTTGATCACCATTGAAGTTTTTATTTTTTTTTGTGCTATAAACAAAAAAAGACTGATAATCTTGAAAAAAAAAAACAATATTTTTTAACTTCTGATATAAAACATAACCAGTAAAAACATCCAATTTATTCATAAATTTAGGCCAATATATATTCTGCTACATATTTTTGGTAAAAAAATCCCAATAAGCATATATTGATTGGTTTGCGCAAAAGTTATAGCATCTACAAACTATGGCATACATACTGGAATTTTTTTATGTATTATTTTTTTTACTAGTAATGGCAGCTTATCACGAGATCAGCAACTTATAGCGAGACTGTGGTATTGTGGCAGACAGTCTGACACTAGCTGACACATTGTGGGAACCAGTGACACTAAAACCATGATCAGTGCTAAAAATATGCACTGTCACTGTACTAATGGCACTGCCTGGGAAGGGGTTAAAGATCTAGGGCACTCAAAGGGTTAAATATGTGCCTAGCCAGTGTTTTGGTGTACTGTGGGAGGTGCTTTTACTAAGGGATCAAATGGATTTTATTCCCTGCATTGCAGAGAAAGAAAATCCATCAGATCCCTGCTGACAGAACAGAGCTCTGCCTTGTTTACATAGATCACGTACTAGGTGAGCCGCCTTGCCGCCGTATATCTAAGTGATAGGGTCGGCAAGCGGTATTAAAGATACAGCTCAGAAACTATGATATGATTTTCCTGCTTCTATTTATCTAATTAATAATTCAAACTTTTAGCTGTCTTTAAATTAGTGATGCATTAATGGCACAAGCCACTGGGGTGACCCGTTCAGCTGTGTGTGTATTGCAGCTTGAGCTAAGGAGCTTGTAAAAATTGTTTTTCAACAGGTTGTAATTAGATAAGAGATAAACATGTAAAAAGAAGTCTAAAGTGCCATCCTCCTGCCTGGATAAATAACTTCATAATATTCATATGCAATATTTAAGTTACAAAAAAATTTTTTTTTTCTTCTTAACTAAAATAAATAAAGAGAATTTGCACAAAGCCACTACACATTCCCTTTAAAGAAGGGCTGCGGGAGCTTCCCTCATATCTACGTGCCCAAGAATGTGAATGAGAAGATGTACTTGCCTGAAGGGATGTACGGTCGTACTGTCAGGTGTGTTTATTCATGACAGTAAGCACGAGGTTGTGCACATCCACATAAGGGCAACATTATACAGGTCCTTTCAGCACTGTCTGACAATTAGAAACGCAGAGGTTTTTGTTGCAATGTAATCTGCAGATCGTCTGTCAGTTGTGTTTGTTGTCAGATGTGCTACCTGCATTGTCTTAGTAAAGCTTTTCTCCCACTCATGAAAGTGCAGTGTTATTCAGTGTTATACTAGGCCTAGTATACCTAGGAGCATAGGATAGGTGTGCACAGCCTATTGCGTTAGGCTGCGTGTGCACCTCAAAGCTCAAACACACGTGCGTGTGTATATATACAGTATATATATTAGGGCAATGGGCAGTGTCATTAGAGCAGTGGACAATGCCAGTAGAGCAAAGGTTGGTGTCAGTAGGGCAGAGATTGGTGTCAGTAGTTTATTTTTGTTATTTTTTATTATTACTTTTTTACAGTTTTATTGTTTTATTTCTTACTTTTCTTTTTTTTTTAAGATAATTCTTTATTATTTTTTTTTTTACATTTTTTATTAGAGCTTTGGTGAAATATCAGCGGTCTAAACAGACCCCTGATGTCTCACTTTTGACACAGAGAAAGGGACTGAGGACAGAAATTCCCCAGTCTCTTTCTCTGCAGCCAAGCGGCAAGGGGAATCTGTGCAGCACAGGGTGATTAGGGTGTGCCCAGGCACAAAATATGTCCAGGCACAAGTGTGGCCAGGCACACCCTTTGCACATGCCTATGCTTAGGAGAGAGTCAAGAGCCCAGTGGACGTCTAGGGGGCCCAGTGGATGTCTAGGTGGCCCAGAAACAACCTTCATTCTCCTGAAGTAAACAATGGGTAAAGTGCAACTGGTCAAAGTTGTGTACCTGCCTGTCACTACACAAGGGAAGGAGGCAGCTGGTTATTGATTTGTCGAGTCTTGCCAATGCAGACAATGCAAATGGGGCAGCTTCTCTGTGCCTATTGTGGTCCTTATAAATATCAATCAAAGGGATGGGAGACCAAAGCTGCCACCTTGTCTAAGGCCCCATTCTGCCAAAATATGCTTGTATGGTCCTGTACTGAAAATGTTATCCATGTTGTGTTCACTGATGCACTGATATCCATTTTCAGCCACGTGACCATAATTTTTTTAAATCTCATGATACCCAACTGCAAAATACCCATCACTTTTTTTAAATAAAGTATCTTTATCCAGATTTATGTGTGTTGTGAATTGAGCCTCTTGCGTCAAGCACAAATTTCTGTTCATTGTAATACTGAACCTGATCTTCTTCCAGGTTGGGGATCATCGGCCATCTTGATTGGCTGAGCCAAAATGACGTAACTCCCACGAATATGTGCTGAAGATGTACAGTATACGTTCCAAAGAAGATTGTGAACAGGCAGGTAAGATTTTTTTATTGCAGAAAAGACATAGCATGTCTCCTCTGAAATAAGGAGCCCACCTGCTCACAATTTTTTTTTTACAGTTTAGTTCTGCTTTAAAGCTAGGTTCACATCTATGATCTATGATGCATTTTTGATGACCATTTTCCATCACGTTTTGCATTTTTTCATACACTTTGATGAATTTTTTATGTATTTAGCATTTTTGGGATTTGTTAATGTTGCTAGAAGGAGGTGTCTATTGTTATGCAGGAAACGCACAAAAAATGCATGCACATGCGTTTTTATGTGTTTTTTATAAGATTCCATGAAAGTCTATGGAGCCGTGCTGCGTGTAAAAAAGGCTCTGTATCTTTCCAAAAAACACACTGGTAGAAACTGCATGGAAGTGAATGTAACCAATAGGAACTACTGTTACTTAGAACTTCTGCAAATCTGCAAAACGCATAGGAGTGAACCTAGCCTTAGAGCTTGGATCATTACACTCATGCACTGCAGCTCTTTGTACACCCATGCTAGAATCACGGTGAAGAGTCTGGGAGCCATTAACACTTGTTCCCAGAAGTTTATCACTATCATTTTAAAAGGATCAACTGACAAAGCCATCTTACTAAAATTTACTTTGTGAAAACAAACTTTTAATACGCAGAGAGAAACTGACAAAGCATTGTAGTGTACCTGAGCAGTTAGTAGTTTCTTAGTCAGAAAAAAAATAATGAATGACTTAAGCCCCATACACACGGATGACAATCGCACGTACGATCGTGTCAAATCGTATGTTGGCTGTTGTATGTAGCATACTGACTGCACTACACGATCGTACGAGCACAGAAGAACGTTCAGGTGTATGTAATTAGCATCCAGCCATTCCTGACTCTGGAGCATGCGTGTTTTGCACAATACAACTTTGTTGTACCAACTGCTCTGTACACACGATACAACGGGCGTATGAGAGCTTGTTGGTACGACCAAGTTTTCTAGTCTGCTCATTACAACTCCCTTGTACGACCGTCGTATGTTCGACTGTTCAAATTGCGCATACGAACGATCGATATTGCATACACTTCGTCCCGTGTGTACGGGGCTTTAAAGTGAATACATTGCATGATGTGCTCCTCCTCACACAGAAATAATACACCCATAACTACAAAAAAAGAGGTCATTCCTAGAAGGGCATGTTCACATGATGAAACTGGGTTAATTTACTAAAGATTCAAGATTGTTCACTTAGTCTAGGGATAGAAGAATAAGAAGTAAATACTTACATAAGGGGTAGGCAACCTCGGCCCTCCAGCTGTGGTGAAACTACAAGTCCCATGAGACATTGCAAGACCCTGACAATCACAGTCATGATTCCTAGAGGCAGAGGCATGATGGGATTTGTAGTTTCAACACAGCTGGAGTGCCGAGGTCGCCTACCCCTGACTCACATTATGCCTCCCTCCAGCAGACTTCCTCCAACATGTTGATTGGTCCCCCAAAGCTGATCTGTAGGCTGTTCCAGTCCAGCTGATCTGTAGTCGCTGTTCAGCCTTCCCAGCCAACCATACAAGGTTAAAATCCTGTATGGTACAAGATGACACTGAGGCTTTGCCCTTCAACTGGAGCTTTGGATGGAGGAGGAGAGCACTGGAGCGTGAAATCAAGTGATAGAGCCTCTTCATTTCTTCCCCTTAGAAGATCTACCACTGCCAAACAATCTTCTGCATCCAAAATACTTGGCTCAGAACCCTGGTCACCCACTGGACACTCTAGTACAATCCTCTGGGCAATATGCCGATACAGGAATCAGATGCAGTATGTTCTTGCATTTTTGGTAGGTGGGTTCCAGGATCGCCATATTATTAGTTAACTAGGGCAAAACTGAAAGTCCAACATTGGAGACTTTTTTTTAAATTATAACCTCCTGGAGGTGTTTAGAAATAAAAAAGCAGTTTAGGCTTCAATACTTATAGTCAACCCAGAGCTGTCTCCCACAGTACTTTCTCTGCACAAGATGTCCTTGGTCTTCTGGGTTCAAAGAAGCCTAGCTTCAAGCATCCTGGAACACTGGTAAGATGAATGCATAGGAAGATGAATGTATATAATGATGCACAGAGAGGCATAAATGTCATTATGGTCACCCCACTTTCATTATAATCATTATTATCCAAGACCACCCCACCAGAAAAAAAGATTAGAGGAAGGGAGGACCCTGTGTGTCACATGACCCTTCTGAAGACATTGGAAAAGGGTAAGTATAAAATAGAAAAGAAAAGAATACTGTAGTGGGTGGCATCCGGGAAAAGGAAGAGCGGTGAGGGGTGGGGGGCTAGGCCTGAAGTTAGACTTGAAGCACTGAACAGGTAATTTGTGCTCTCTATATGCATCTAAGGCTTCATTTTCAGTTTTGATAGAAACAAAACTTTAACAAAAAGTAAAGTAACCATTTTCTGTGAAGTTAATCTGAAGAAAGATAGATGTACGTCTCCTAGTTGATATTTTACTAGAGGCAAAATGCTATTAACTTGCTCTACAGGTTTTGCAGTGCCAGACAATCATTTGTGTAATAATCGTTTCTTCACTGGAGTTTACATAACCTCCAGAAGTTGGACTCCTACCAGCTGCCTTTAAAGCTTTCATTTTTATAATGAAGTGAGTATCTTATGAGCCCGTCTAGCACAGGTCCAGAAAGTACATTTTTGTTCCACGCACATGTAAGGATAATCAGAAACATGCATACAAGAAAGGAGGGCACACTGTACTGTGCTTTATCATACTTTGGGCGATTAAAGTTATAGCTTTCTACTTTATTTAACAGATTAGAAACAATGATATTATGTACCAGTAAGTATTTTTATAAGTTATAATAGCTAGAGGTGGTAAAATAGTAAAAAAAAAAATCCAACAGTGATCTCTAATCTGCAAACCCACTTGCATTTTCCTATCTTTTTAAATATATCCTATTATGAAGTGTGAATTCTAGGCAGATATAAAAGACACACATTATTGCAGCTCTCTAATCATTAAAACATAATTACATTATATTTCAGCCTGAATATGACTTGGTATCAGTCTTTTGCAGTCCCTGTACAGCAAAATGGATTGGGAGAGGAAAAAACAGCACAAGGAGCCAATCAGTTTAATGTACTGGTAAGGACCATACTCAATAAAGGAGAGTGACGGAGATCAACTCATCACTGTGCAGGTTTTGCTTCTTTGTCCAGTCACAGGCTGTATGTGGACCCTGGACCCATGACAATCTGGGTTTAGAGGAAGTAGGTTGAATGAGGCTGGCTGCTATTCAACCCAAATGACAGACTTCTTGTGGCAGAACAGAAGTACTGCGGGGAAAGGTTTCAGATTAAGGCCTCATGCACACTGGGCGTCAAAAACGCTCCTCCATGGTGTACCCTTGCATGCATAGCCATTTGCAGATGTTTATAGGCATTTAGAGGTAGGGGCTTTTGAAGGCAAAAAAAAAACCCCATCACTTACGTGGTCAGGAGAGGACATACCAGCAGAAAAACTTCAAACGCGCGTAAAGGTATCTAAATGCTCCTAAGCGCTAGGTGCGTTTAGTGCTTGAGAGTTCATTCATTTTAATGGCCAGATAAAATTAATGTTATCGCCAGTGAAATGAATGAACGCCCAAACCCCTGACCTGCCTGAACACGCCCAACCGGAAAATTACTTTTAATCTCCAGTGATTGATTTAGATCAGGGTTTCTCAACCAGGGTTCCTCCAGAGGTTGCTAGGGGTTCCTTGAGCAATGGTCAATTTCTACCTCTCAGATAAATTCCCATTGATACCATTGATCTTTTTAGCTATCTGTAAGGGGATAATTCTTCCCAATGACCACAAATGTAAGGAGCCTTCTTCCAATTGACCATCACACTTATGTATCATGAGTTGTAGATTTTTAATTTTTAGCAGGGGTTCCCCGAGACCAGAGAATTATTTCAAGGGTTCCTCGGTGTTGAAATGGTTGAGAAAGGCTGATTTAGATTGTATCTTCTTTTGGCTCAAATCACACACTCTGTATTTTCGGATGGTGACGTTGCAGTTGCGGTCGCACTGATGCCTTGTATGAGAGTGGATGGTCCGGGGAAGTGTCACCTCACACTGTGGACTTTGCCGCTTGTCCTGTCATAGAACGTGGCGCGTTCTTTACCTCCTCCATGAGCAGCGGGTGAGCGGTTGATAGCGGTTTCCTTACAGACTCAAGAAGAAAAATTTGCCCTGCGAGCAGAGGGAGAATCTACAGGATATAATCCGTGGGAGACGGCGAGGAGAAGGAAAGGGAGCCCTGTTTACCGTGGAGACCTAGGAGCACCATATCCTGTGAGCACAGCGGAAGCTGTGCACTCCTTCCAAAACGTGGACCCCTTGAGTGGGGAACGTTTATCTGGTAAGCAGGCATACTCTTTATTCCAAAAGGATCACCCGGCGCACCACTTGAAGATATCACAAGTTCTTGTAGAATATTCACTGGAAGATTCACACATAAAGTCACCTTATTATGGACTAGAGAAATATGAACTATTTGAACTATTTGATATCCCTTGATTTTTTCCTCTTAAAACAGCACATTTAGCACCTTAAATATTGGAGTAATAATAACCGCAGCACCTGGTTTAATGAGATATCAGACACTAGATCTATAGTTACTTCCTTTATATATTTTGCCTTTTTATATATTTTGCCTTTGCATTGCCACTTTAAATTTCAATTTATTGTCGCCTATTTGATATTCCACTTGATTTAATTTTATATTTGTTGTCGCATTTTGATATTTAATTCAGATCACCTCATTGCATATATCAACACTAAATAGAAGGCTCTACTCTGCTGTATACATCAACTATTAGGATCCACTAACAACATTTTATTATAATTTACTAATTTATTAATTGCCAGCATACTGGAAAATTACCACAAAAATTATTTTACAAACATATTCTGCTATATTATTTTACAACATACTCTGCTATTCACACCAACTATTAGGATTCACCAACAACATTTTATCATAATTTATTACATTATTATATTATTTTATTAATTGCCAGCACACTGGAAAATTTCCACTAGAATTATTATTTTTCAACATTTACAGAAAAGAGCAGCGCCAAAACCATCTTAATTCCGCTTATAACATCCAATGATGTTCATTAGTTATTCTGACAAACATCACATCTAAAAATAAATTGCAGACATAGGTAAGGAGCTATTATGATGAATTATTTATTACTAAATCTTGTTGTTTGGTAATATTACCTTTGAACATCGCTTTTATGGATAGGGCATAGAAGAGAAGCCAGACAGAGATAACTGTGTATTACTACATAGGGTGCAGACAAGAAGCAGTATAATCTCAGGAAATATAAGGCTACTTTAGATCTCTCCCATTTGGTATAGAACAACGTCGCTGTTGCAGACTGAAATATCACATTGTGGAACTGTGAGAACATTTTCTCATCTTCTGCAATTAATTCTCTTCCAGTTCTTTCTCAGCTGTAGCCCAATCAGTGCCATTGTTTTTGTTGGCAGGATAATGCTATTTGGGTAGGGCTCATCCATCTGCAGGTTACTTGTTTGCTGAAATTAAACACCACAAATGGCTTCAATTATGAGCCATTCTGCTCCAAGAAAGTTACTGCAGTTAGTTCAGGCAAGAGTAATTCATAATAGACCACATAGACAATAAATACTGCTACTTAAAACAGAAACACAGCACATTGAGAGCACTGTAAACTTAGCTAGGAACGATTTTCCCATGGACAAGCTTTGTATTACCTTTTTCATGCTAAAGCAGGATTTACACGGACAGGAAATCAGTCGGTTCAGCAGCAATTTTGGCCATGTGTCCTACTGTCTTCTCAAAAGAAGCCGGTCTAATGACCAGCCTCTGTCAAAAAGTCCTGCTGCAAAACCAGCATTCGATAAACCAGCCAACAGCAACATTGCTGATCCGTGTATTCTGTTAGGGGCGGGGAGAGGTTTGGGAATCTGTCAGGATTTTTTCCTGCAACCCCCTCATAGACTGAACGTGTATACCATGTTTAAATCTGCTACCATACCTCCCACCGTTGTTAACATGTGTGAGATGGCCTCAGCCTTACATCACTCCACAAGCTATGCCCCCTGATGTGTTTCTCCCCACCCACGCTAAGTCCCGGTGGGTGGGGCAAAATATGTCAGAGAGCATAGCTTGTGGGGTGGTGTAAGGCTTAGGCCATCTCACACAATTTAACAACAGACTGGACTGGAAGAGCAGTGATTTTTGTAAGCATACAACACACTACTGAACAGTGGCGTATCATCCATCGGTGCAGGGTGTTCACTGAACACGGGCCCCGAGGGGTGGGGGGGCCCACAGTGCTTTGACCAACACTGCACGTAAGGCTGATCTGTCCCAGGTTGACAGCCGGGGATTATCGGTGCAGTGTGGGCTTGCACACGGGCTCACTAATTTCATGATACTCCCCTGCTACTGGATGGTGATGTTTCATGCTGGCATCCCATTTCTGAGTGGAAAATATAGAGTTAGGTCCATATAGATTTGAATACAGGCAAACTTTTCATACTTTTTGGCTCTGCATGCCACCAGAATAAAATTAAAACAAAACAATCCAAATTAATTTGAAGTGTAGACTTTCAGCTTTAATTCAAGGGGTTGAACATAATTATCAGGTACAAATTTTAGGAACTGCAACCATTTTATAAACAGTCCCCCATTTTCAGGGGCTCAAATGTAATTGGACAAATGAATATAGTCATAAATAAAATGTTCATTTTTGATATTTTGGTGAGAATTCTTTACTGGCAATGACTGCCTGAAGTCTGGAACCCATGGACATTGCCAAAGAAAAGGGTTTCCTCCTTTCTGATGCTTTGCCAGGCTCTAACTGCAGCTGTCCTTAGCTGTTCTTTGTTTGTGGGTCTTTCTGCCTTTAGTTTTGCCTTCAGCAAATGAAAGGCATGCTCAATTGGGTTGAGATCAGGTGAATGACTCGGCCATTGCAGAATATTTCACTTCTTTTCCTTCAAAAGCTCCTGGGTTGCTTTTGCAGTGTGTTTTGGATCATTGTCCATCTGTACTGTGAAGCGCTGCCCGATCAACTTTTGCTGCATTTGGCTGAATCTAGGCTGACAGTATATCTCTAAAACACTGCAGAATTCATCCAGCTGCTTCTGCCTTCTGTCACATCATCAATAAACACCAATGACCCATTGCCACTGAAAGCCATGCATGCCCATACCATCACACTGCCTCCACCATGTTTTACTGATGACGTTTTGTGCTTTGGACCATGAGCTGTTCCAAGTCTTTTCCACACTCTTTTCTTCCCATCATTCTGATACAGATTAATCTTAGTTTCATCAGTCCAAAGAATGCTTTTCCAGAACTGGTCTGGCTTTTTTAGCTGTTTTTTGGCAAAGTCTAATCTGGCTTTTCTATTCTTCAGGCTTATGAATGGTTTGCACCCACCTTGTGGTGAACCCTCTGTATTTACTCTTGTGAAGTCTTCTCTTGATTGTTGACTTTGACAATGATACACCCACCTCCTAGAGAGTGTCCTTCACTTGTCTGGATGTTGTGAATGGGTTTTTCTTTACCATAGTGTCAGGAACCATGAATCAGACTGAGACAGAAGTGCAGTAAAAATCGAATGTTTTAATAAAATGGTACAAACAGAGCAAACATAGTCAAAACAGGGTTCGTTAACGAGAGCGAGTAATCAGAACAAGCCAGTGAAACAAGAATCCAGGGATCAGTGTAGTAGAGGCAGCAAACAGGATCTGGAACCAGAAGGGAAGTCAGCCAGGCAAAAGTCTATAATCCAGAAATCAGCATAGTCAGAGGCAGCAAACAGGACCAGGAACCAGAAGGGAAGTCAGCCAGGCAAAGTCTTTAACAGGAAAATACAGCAGAGAGAATCCAGGTATGTTGACCAGGCAAAGGCACAGTAGAGCTGATCCAGGCAGTTTAAATAGCCAGCAGGGCTAGGTGACGAGCAGAAAATGAAGTGCAGGTGAATCACTGGGATGAAGAGTACTGGCAATTAACCAACAGATGAGCACTAGAACCCTGAGAAGGAAGGGCTGAGCCCAGTCCTGACATATAGAGGATCCTGCAATCATCCACCACTGTTGGATTCCGTGGATGTCCAGGCCTTTTTATGTTGCTGAGCTCACCAGTGCATTCTACTTTGCTCAGAATGTACCAAACTGTTGATTTGGCCACTCCTAATGTTGCTGCTCTCCATCTGATGGATTTGTTTTGTTTTTGAAGCCTTACAGTGGCCTGTTTCACTTGTATGGACAACTCCTTTGCACGCATGATGTAGGTTCACAGCAATAGATTCCAAATGCAAATACCACACTTAGAATCAACTCCAGACCTTTTACCTGCCTAATTGGTGAAGAAATAACAAAGGAGTAGCCCACACCTGGCCATGAAACAGCTTTTGATTCAATAATCCAATTAATTTTGGTCCCTTGAAAAAGGGGGGGGGGTGGCTATTCTTAAGAGCTGTAATTCCTCAACCCTTCCTCCGATTTGGATGTACATACCCTCACATTAAACCTTAGAGTGTGCCCTTTCAGCCCATATCCATTATATAACTGTAGCTTGAATATATTTTAGTAAATACGTGAAAAAATCTAAAACCGTGCCTGTGTCCAAATATATGTGGATCTAACTGTATATCCTTCTTTCTTGCTTGGAGCAGAACTACAAGTATAAAAAGGTCCCAACTTTCTGGGATAAGAAAAATGAACACCTTAAAAGTGTATCTAAACCAAAAACAATTTTTTTTTTCTTTCTGCAAATACAGAAAAACTCATTTTGATTCTGGTAGAAACCCTTGTAACGAGGGATGAGCTTTGGGTTCTTTTTGAATTCAAGTTTGACCTGAACTTAGCCTGTTTGCAGTGAGTTCAGGGGAAGAAACTGACTCTTTGTCCCATTTTCCCATCTGCCCAATCCTCTGGCTGATATAGCCAGAAGTCTGTCAACAAGGTCACCCAGGATCCCCAGCAGTTGGTTTTCATTTTTAAGTTGACAGGGATTTGTCACATGAGGCAGAAGAGGAAGATCGTCGGGCAAGAAGGGTCATCTTGGCAGTGGGTCAACATTGTTGGGCATTCTTCATTTTGGGCCCTTTTCCCATCAACACAGGGGCCTCTAAATTCCCCATGGTTTTATTTGTTATATGGCGTGTGCCAGCTCTTTAGAAGAAAAAAAAAACAGGTTACAAAATCTTAAAAGACCCTTATCCAGGCATGCTGTCTGACTGGCCAGGAAAGAAGAGGGCATCAAGCTGGCACCCCCCCCCCCCCTTCTTTCTCCTGAACCATACCACGGAAGCTTTGGGAAGATACCTTGCAAGGGAAGGAAGGGAAGGGGGAGGGCAAGGGCAGCATCCTGCCAAGACCAAGGCAAGAACACTATATGCCAAGACCAAGACCAAATCTGGTAGGGACTGTCAGATTTTTAGATCTATCTAGTGATCAACTCCTCCCAAATGGGACTGTCATTATATTTATGCATGAGCAGCGTTAGCAGCCAATCACCTGCACTGCTGATCAGTGAGTTCTGGCAGCGGAGGAGTCCTGCACAGCACATGGGGATATTTCCCCAATCCACCTCAAATTAGCCAACTGGCTAATAAATAAAAACACATCCTTCTGTGGCCAACTCAAAGCACTTTCTGCATGGAATTAGCATGTTCTCTGCTTGCATGGGTTTCCTCCAGGTACTCCAGTTTCCTCCCAACTCAAAAGACATGCTGGTAAGTTAACTGGCTCCAAAAAAGTTTTTCCTAGGAGGATATTCTCCTGGGAGCAACCAAGGTGGCTGCCTCTCCTCACATCTGTCCTAACACCAATTTGGTAAAAGCAATTTATTTTATTTGCTTTTATACAAAGAACAGTAACCCATACCAACAAATAAGATGTCAACGGTTTAGGTCTGTTAAAGCTGATCTTCAGGTTTCCTGTCACTTTAAATAGTTTGCTTGGACCAAACTGGTCCAAACAAACTATTTCCTTCACTAAGTGCTGCATTGACATACAGTAGACAGTGCTGTGTTCCGGCTGAGACTTCCTGTCTCACACCTGGAATAAAACAGCATCGGGTTGGGTGGCTCTAAGTGTTACTAAACCCACAACATTAAAATCAGTCTTTATATGCAGCATAGCATGCTTGTCATACTCACTGTGGAACTTTAGGAGTTAATCCTCAGCATTGTGTAAAGGCAGTTTTATCCTGTATGCATAAATTCTTCCCTCTTGCACTGTCAATCTGGGGAAGTCCATAGAATAAACAGCAGGGTGGTAAAGCTGCACATGCTCAGTTTGGTCTCTTATGCTGGATAGAACATTTCCTGTTTTCAGTTGAACTGTGCAGGTCACATGATATTGACATCACACATGTGGGCGTGTATACAGGCTGTAGAGGAAATCACCTCCTACTTGAACACAATGCTATGGATAAACTGTGCAGGTTATCAGGAAACCGTGGTATACAGATCATCCCAAAAGGTATATACTGGCAGTGTTTTAATGTAAAAAGAAGATTTATAATTTGTGGGCACCTTGGGGGGGGGGGGGCAGATAAACTATTTTCATAATACTGGGTTTTGTAACACTTTAAGCCTGCTTTCTTATTGACAAAATCATTATCTGTGTGCGTCTGGGATTGGGGGGTAGTCAGCTTTAGGCTTCATGCACACTGGGCTTAAAAAGAGCAGTTCCCTTGGCAGAAATAAACGCTCATATAGAACTTTTTTTACAGAGTTTCGGCGAGTTTAAAAGAGCTCTGTGTTTTTTCTGCCAGAAAGCTCCAAAAAGACGCAACCCAGAAGGGTTTTTCTTCCTGCCTCTTAATGCTGAGCATAAATTATGTCTGTAATTGACCTAATGTGCATGGACTCATAGCAGCTTTTACAGGCAAAACCCAAAACTCCTGCAGAAGCAGCGATTTTTAAGCCAATGTGCATGGAGCCTCAAGCTGTTGTTTAAAGGGGAGCTCCACCCAAAAGGGGATGTTCCACTTGTTTGCCTCCTCCCAGGGTAGGGCTGGCAGCCTTAGGCCTGGGGGGCAAGTCCAGTCAAGAGGCCCATTGAACCACCGAATCAGCTCACCATCCATGCCCACCTGGTTTTAGAACGGATATTGATGTTATGAAGCAAGACAAATGATACAATGTGGTAACATAATTTAATGTTAATAGCAATAAAGGAGGTTTAACAAAAATAATGCATCAATGCAGCTCATCAGTGCCCACCAATGCAGCCTCATCAGCTTAGCCTCATCAGTGCCCATCAATGCAGCTGCACCAGTGCCCATCAATGCAGCCTCACCAGTGTCTATCAAATGCAATCTGATCAGTGCCCATCATGCAGGCTCGCCAGTGCCCATCAGCATAGCCGGCCCTGGGTGCCCCCCCCCTTTGCCTGCAGTTAGTTGGTGACTGCGCCCCTGGCTCCTGCTTCCTTCCTCCACAAGAAGAAATAAGTGTGAGCGGGCAGCAGCCGTCGGCCATTTTGAATGTAAGTTAGATTGCCCCCTGGCCCAGCACCCTGCCCCCTGGCCCAGCCCTCCCCTGCCTCCTCCCCTCCTCCACTGCCACATTTGCCACATTTTGGGGGGGATCGGGAACCTGGTTTTGACATCTCGCCGCAGCAAAGTCACCCAGAGGTTCAGCCCCCCTCCTCCTTCCCTTGCTGTCGGGCCATTCACAAAGCATAGCTTCACTACCGGTTTCCCTTACAAGAAATGGTGGCAGCAGCACCCGAGAGCCGAATGAAAAATCGGCTGGTGGGAAGACACCACTGAATTCGTGGACAGGTAAGTGTCCAACTATTAAAAGTCAGCAGCTACAGTATTTTTATTTTTTTCTCAAGAAGCCTGAAGCTCCTCTTTATTATTTTGTGATGGTGTCAGATAATTATATTTTTTATTGTACTTAAAATTATTAGAATTTTAAATGTTCTCCTGGTTTGTTCCTAGTATTAAAATGTATTCCTGTGTAGAACAGACTCCAATATTGCATGATAAAACAGTTTATCAGTCAAAACAGTGTCTTGCCGGATGAAGTGGTGACAGCGCTTCAGCGAGTGAACTCTGAACATTGTCTTCTCTGTCAGTAGACACAGCACACAAGACATCAAGCAAACCCCTTCAGTGATTCGTCTACTATCTCCTTGTGCTGTACTTTATAGCGTGTTGGCAGCTTGACACCTAATTAATTTTGCATACATTCTGATAATATGTTCAGACATGCAGCCAAATATTACCCACAAAACAGTGACTACTGGGTTTAAATAAAACAAATCAAATACTCTGTATATACAGTATATATATATATATATATATATATATATATATATACAGGGTGGGCCATTTATATGGATACACCTTAATAAAATGGGAATGGTTGGTGATATTAACTTCCTGTTTGTGGCACATTAATATATGTGAGGGGGGAAACTTTTCAAGATGGGTGGTGACCATGGCGGCCATTTTGAAGTCTGCCATTTTGAATCCAACTTTTGTTTTTTCAATAGGAAGAGGATCATGTGACACATCAAACTTATTGGGAATTTCACAAGAAAAACAATGGTGTGCTTGGTTTTAACGTAACTTTATTCTCTCATGAGTTATTTACAAGTTTTTGACCACTTATAAAATGTGTTCAATGTGCTGTCCATTGTGTTGGATTGTCAATGCAACCCTCTTCTCCCACTCTTCACACACTGATCGCAACACCGCAGGAGAAGTGCTAGCACAGGCTTCCAGTATCCGTAGTTTCAGGTGCTGCACATCTCGTATCTTCACAGCATAGACAATTGCCTTTAGATGACCCCAAAGATAAAAGTCTAAGGGGGTTAGATCGGGAGACCTTGGGGGCCATTCAAATGGCCCACGACGACCAATCCACTTTCCAGGAAACATTTTAGAAAAAAGGGATATTGTGTCCGCTTAATATAGCTATTGTTCGACATATGACGGATCGCTTTATCATTCCTCTGGCGGAGGCTAACATGGAAGGTCCGTCTACAGTGCTTCATTTTCTTAGCATTTCGGTTGAAACTCTGGATATGGAATGTTGCCTCCCAGAAGACAAACTAACAGATTTGAAGCTGGTGGTGGTGGTCACAGCTCGAGGGGCTGGTAAGTTGACATTGAGTCAGCTTCAGTCGCTTTAGGGTAAGATTAATTTTGCTTGCCGGATCATGCCTATGGTCAGAGTATTTAATTGCCAGCTGGCAGCAGCTACGGCGGGAGTCTGGGCACCGAGCCATTGTATTCAGCTTGCCCATGAGCACAAGGCGAATTTGCAGGTTTGGGAAACCTTTCTGGAATCCTGTAATGGCAGGTCTGTGTGGAAGTCTGATGTTATGTCAAATTTTGACATGTGGCTCTTCATGGCTTGGCTATGGCGCATATTTTGGGGGTCAATGAGTGTGGTCCTTGGCCAGTGGAATGGAGGGAGGCTGGTTTGACTAGGAATTTAGTGGTGCTGGAATTGTTTCCTATTGCGCTCGCGGTTAAACTGTGGGGTTCGCAATTATGTAATATGAAGATCCGTTTTAACTGTGATAACATGGGTGTCGTGATGGCAATTAATAGTGTATCTACGGCTTCGCCACCGGTGGTGCGTTCGTTGAGGCATTTGATGTTGTCTTGTTTGTGTTGCAATTTGTTTGTGTATGCTGTCCATGTTCCGAGTTGTATGAACTCCTTAGCTGATGATATTTCTCGGTTTCAGTGGGACAAGTTGCAATAGTTGGCTGTGGGAGCAGGGAACTGGGAGTTTCTTGTCCAGACTGGCTGTGGTGGATTGCCTTGGAGTGACTGCTGCGCTGATTTGGCAATCAGTGAGTGAAGCCACCTGGTTTGTTTATTCTAAGCTGTGGGAAGAATGGTTTGGTTTAATAATTGGCTGGGTGGTGAGGTTGTTGAAGGAAATGGCAGGTGCTTGGTGTTGTATTTTATAGGATATAAATATGTGGAGGCGGGAGTGCCTGTGTCGGCATTAAAGCGGAAGTTGGCGGCGTTGGTCTTTTTGTTTTTTGCGGTGAAGGGGGTCACCTTGAATTATTGGGGTTCCTTGCTAAATGTTCTACACAGTGTGTGTTCATCTTCTAATGAGGTGGTGTTGTTTCAGGCGTTTACGTTGGAGTTCTTCGGGGCGTTGCGTATCTGGGAATTGGTATGTTCCTCTAAAGGGGAGATCTGATGGTTTGCAGTCGACAGACGTGCTATATTGTGAAGGTGTCGTGTTTTTTTTTTGGATACGGCAGTCCTAGATGGATTAAAGCTGGGGGGTGCAGGGGAAGTTGTTTGGTATTCCTGGTTCGTCGGCTTGTCCGGTGCAGGCTGTTTTACATTTTTTGGACTTGCTCCCATGGCGCGTTGGCCCATTTTTGTTTCGGAAGGGTTTGGCAGCATAGGGGCTTTGTCTGTCCTCATTTGCATCATATTCATTTCGCATCAGGGCCGCCACGGAGGCGGCACCCTGGTAGTTGGGTGGAAGGGCTGTACGGCATATTGGCAGGTGGGAGTCTCAGCGTTATCACCTGTATGTTTCCCTCATGTTGTAGATTGCTGGGTTTTTGTTCGTGGGGTGCCGTATGCTAAGTTGTCGACTGTTTGTTTATCATTGTACGTCGGTAGTGGTATGGCGTTTAAGGTTATTATTTTGGTGTGTGTGTTGTTTGTTGTTCTTCTATTTACAGGCGGGGGTTCCTGTTTGATGCGTATCTTGAGCCACAACTACGTCTACTGGGGTGCGAGGAGAGCTCATGTCCAGCCTAACGGACATCAATTGGGCATCCCTAGGAGGAATGCTGTAGTACCTTGGATCAGGGTACCTGGCCTCTTGTGGAGTAGAATGGTTCCAGAAGTGGAATGTTATGCTTGATAGGACCCCTGATGTGCTTGTGGTACATGCTGGGGGTAATGGTTTGGGTCTACGATCTCTGCGAGAGCTCATCGGGGACATTAAATACGATTTTCTCCAGCTTTGCATGGTTAACCGGATTTGTTAATTGTATGGTCTGATATGATGGCTCGTACCCAAAGGCATTTAGATTGGTCAGTGGATAGTCTGAACATGGCTCGGGTGAAGGTAAATAGGGAGGTGACAAGATTTGTGCTGTGCAATGGAGGTCTAGTGGTGCGACATCATGAGTTGGAATTGGATTCTTGGAGGTATTTACGTGATGACGGCATACAATTGAATGCTGTGGGGATTGACATGTGGTGTCTTGGTTTACAAGATGGTGTAGAGAGGGCCCTGAGGGTGTGGAGGTCCACACAAACCTAAGGTGTCAGGTTTGCACTGTCGTGGCGTGGTGCAAGGTCCTTTTAGGTTCATATGGACACAAAAGGTACGGTGTAGGGACCCGTCTTAGGTACGGATCCCTGTTGGTGGGATGTGCATCTTTGAGTTGTCTACGAGTCGGTGGTTTTGCAGCTGGAGGCCTGAGAAGGAACATGCAGGTACTGTCCTTTGTTTAGATGCCTATTAGGACCTTGTGGCTCCATTCTTTATGCACTGTGTGTTCATGTTAATATGTTATTGATCAGTTATTCATTTGTTATTTATGTTTTAGCTAATAAAAGGCTGCTATGGCCACATAACTCCAATCTGTTGTAGTATGGTTATTATACAGAAGAGGTGGGGGTATTGGTATAGCAGTTCAGCACAAGCCAAATTTAATACCTTAGTCATGGTACATTTTGTATAAAGATGTACACATTAGATCAAAAAGATGGACAATTGAGGCTGCACAGGGGGATGATGTGATTTGGTCTCAAAAGAGCAGTGGTTCTCAACTCCGGTCCTCGGGCCCCCCCAACAGGCCAGGTTTGCAGGATAACTGAAATACATCACAGGTGATATCATTTGCTGCTCAGTGATTGCAGTATTCTAGTCTGGTAATACTTAAAATCTGGCCTGTTGGGGGGGCCCGAGGACCGGAGTTGAGAACCACTGCAAAAGAGGGACAGTCCCTCCAAACGAGGGACAGTTGGAAGCCATGCATCAGATATTATTATAATGAAAGCTGCAAGTTTAAAAATTAAAATCCATTAACATATTAAGGCTTACAGGAGATTTTAGTGATTGGGTTTACACAGGTGTAAATAGTATCTATACTGCAAACATCATAATTAGGTATGCAGTCCTCTGAAGTCATTTGAATTAATGTTCGCTGTCTGATGAGCCAAGAAGCAAGAACTCAGCTGTAAATTGTTCCTGAAAATTACTTAAAAACTGTTTAAGTGTGAGAAAAATAATCATCAGAGACTATTCATGGAGATGTAATCTGTAAAAATGTCAGCCTAGTTTTACATATAACTTATGGTAAAAGATCTTTTCTGAGATTCAGTTGTCCAGAAGCAGAGATCACAGCAGTTACAAGAGCAGTTTACTGGGGTAAATCCTCACAGGTCATTTTTATGTAGCCTCCTCCATGAAAATGATTTGTTCTGTCTCAGACAAATGTAGTAGCTGCAGGCATGTGCTGTTGTTGAGCTGTGTTTTTGTGAATGACAGCACTGCTCCCCAGCTGCTATCATTAACACATCACAAGCCCCTAGCTACTACTGTAGTCATCTTCTCAGAACTAGCTGGTGGCTGCTGAAGGTTTGCAGGGTTCAGTCTCTTAACAATAGCAGAGGAAGCAGAGGAGGCATGGCTGCAGAATGGAGAGGGGGTACAGGAGGTTGGGGGGTTTTATCTGTACAATCATGTTGCACCAGAGGCACCCACTACTCACTCCACTGGGGCCTGCTTAGTACACAGGGCTCACCAAGATTCACTCACTGATCATGAGAATCAACCAGAGACCTCACAGAATTATGAGTCTGCCTGCTATTACCACGCATGGTTTGTCAGTGACAAGGAGCCAAACTGGCAGGCTCACTCACCATGATCCTGGTCTGTCTAGACAACAGGATGACTTCTTGCAGGAGATGCCTGTCACTTCAGGTCTGAATACTTCTTGCGATTCCAAGATAGCACTTTTCCCTGCCTATCCACCATTGGCCCATAGCTAGACCAGGTTTGCGATACCATTGGGTAACCAAAAGAAATAAATTAGTGTTACCAGTGCCACAAAGTCCCGTGTAATTCCTCCCCAGCAGCTGCTCAGAAATGTGCTCCCCACTATATGCTCATTTAAATTACATTGTAATGAATATAATGAGCAGCACTCTATCAAACCAAATAAATATGAAAATAAGTGCAGTAAACCTACTCACATACATAAAACTATTCAGGTGTTTAAGATAAAACCCCAACTACACAGTGAAACAACCATATACAGCATTTCCAATTCTCCCAATAGTTTATAGTACTACAATATTTGTGTCCATAAATTGTAGCTTGTGCTTCAAATCTATAAAGTGGCGTGTTTCAAACAGGAGTAAACGTAGTGCACCCGTGCGGAACTATGACAAAACAGTGCTGTGATACCACGTGCCCCATCTGGGTATACAGTAGGCTCACCAGAGACTTTTGACCTCATGGATGAATTGAATCAAGTATTCCACCACTCTGTGCCAAAACTTTAACCAGATTTCTCTACACCAGGCTCCTCTTTTTACAGCTATAACAGGGATTGTTGGGAGAATTAGAAATGCTGTAAATGGTTGCTTTGCTGTGTATAGTGGGGTGTTAATTAATATAACTCAAACACCAGAATCTTTTTTACAGATGTAACATGGACAATTGCTATGTGCATAGGGTTCCCTGTGGCAGCCTTATTAAAACAGAACTATGGGATTTAAAAAAATAAATAAACCTATATACTCACCTCCATGCTGCAACATCGCTCAGCTTCTCAGGATAATTTGACCAGGTGATTATCCTTTGCATGTAATGTTAGTGTATATATGTGATCACCTCCTGCCAAATGTTCATGGCAGAGGCAGGACAGGTGTAAGTAAGGTTCTAAGATTTAATTTTAAAAGATTAAGCCCAGTGGTGGGTAAACCGCATCTGTGAGGAGGTCCCAGACAGGGCTTCTTGAATGCTGTACTGGAATAATAAAGTTTTACAAGCAGCGGATTGTCATGGATTGCTGCCAGCTGTTTTTCTCTCAATTTAGAGACCTGTTGCCAGATCATTCATTTCAACAAAGCTCTTCCCATAAGATTATATGGGTGGATGGGTTTAATGTATTTTATCCATGTTATTTACCTGTAAAAGCCTCCCTTGCTTACAAATCCAAAAGTCCTGAGACTTCTGCTGGGTGCTGCCATCTTGGATGTTATTTCAGCAGCTATAGTAGACTCAGAACTGACATTCTATTGACACTATAAAGTATTCCCCTGCGAAGGAAGGGGCAGAGGAGCTGACTCAACACAGAATGTAGTTAGACACTCCTGGAAGAGGAGATGTCAATGACATACGAGGGCTGTGCTAAGGAATTTACATTTCCTGGAGTAGTCAAATTTTCTAGCAAGTTCACATACAGTCTACACATTGCAAGTCAATAAAAATAATTTATGGAAAGAAACGACACTGCAAGTAAACATGATTTTTCTGTCACTTTATTTGCAATTTATTAAGTTACTTAAAGGGTCTCTTTAATGTTGAACTTCATTCAAACTGTTTTTTATAGCTTTGCAAAGAGTGTGGAGTTATTAATATTTTATCACTCCCTGTGTCCCCCATTGTGGAGCTTTTCTTTTGCTTTCTGGCATAACAGATAATGGTTTGAAAAATTGCAAAGTTAGCAGAAATCCTGCCTTTCCCATCTGTCACTCAAACAGGTTTCCCTATTTAAAAATGTGCCCCCCTGTTGACAAGACTAATACTAGGGCCTCATATACAATGGAAGAATCCCACAAAGAGGGTTTACTGGCAGAAAAATTGTATGGCAATTCAAGTAGGTAAAGACAGTACAGGACTATAAATTCATTTCAAAGTTTTATTGATATCGACTGAGCATAAATATGTTAAAAAAACAGGAGCTCTGGTTATGTTGGCAAGGGACATTTGCAAGACATAAATCCTGAGGTTAAAGCAAAAGGCAGGAGTAATATACTCTGCAGCTCCAAGGCTGCACTTGATCCCCAACGCCTTTCGACCATTCAAGAAACATGTATTGGTCTTCCTCAGGGGGAAAAAAGTATTTTTCTATAAAAATAGTAGGAGACAATTACAATTTGACTTACATTTGCTAATGACATGTGATTTCAACATACCAATCCCTGCAGACCAGAGCATATTTAAAAAATGTGCTTGCTTAAAAAGGCAGTGTCTCTTGCCGAAAGCTGTTCCCGTCTCCCTCCAAGGTGCCCCCCACAGATTGGGGGCTTGCAAGAGAGATGTCTGAGAGGAGATTGCGGTCTATGACACTGGGGGGTTATCTAAAACAGTAAATGCAAATAATAAATAATTCAATGGGGATTTTAGAGACATGTCCTGGGGTAAATTTATGAAAAACTTTTTATACACATCAGAGGATGTGTTCTATGTATATTTATTTTTAGTTGTAGGGTTGGGGAAGGGTCATTGGAATTCCAAAATGAAGTGTTTGGTGAGATGATAAAGAGAAGAAAGAAAAAGAAAAAGGAAGAAAGGGGGAGTGGAGGAAAAAAAAAGGGAAGAGGGAGAGGAGAGGGAGAGAAAATGGGGGGAAAGGGAATGGGAGGGAGAAAGAAAGAAAGGTATAGAAAGGAAAGGGAGAGGGAAGGAGAGAAGACAGGT
This sequence comes from Glandirana rugosa, assembly GCA_018402905.1. Taxonomy (NCBI): domain Eukaryota; kingdom Metazoa; phylum Chordata; class Amphibia; order Anura; family Ranidae; genus Glandirana; species Glandirana rugosa. The sequence goes on along the minus strand of BLSH010378674.1, from coordinate 1,666,757 downwards.
ATGTCCGGAGGAGAAGAACGGAGGTGGAGTAGGGGGGAGAGGAAAAAATGGAAAGGGAAAAGGTGGAGAGGTTGGAAAAGGTGGAAGGAAGGGAAGGAGGGGGAAGAAAGAAGAAGGGGGTGGGGGGAGGGGGAGACGGTATTCAAAATGTTTCGCCTTAAATCTTACAGGAAGCATGGTTGCTGTGTACACAGGTTTTCTGGAGTCCACACAGTAGATATGTATGCTGTGGCACCAGTTAGGTTCTTCTGCCTTAGTTATATGGATTCATGGGGAATGCATCAGGGACAAATATAGTGCCCTGAAAATCAGAACAGATACTGACCACACAAAAGATCAAATAAGAGGATTACATCTTTTGTGACACAATAACGAGATTTTTTTGGTCTTGACAAGGGCATTAAGATTGAAGATTGTATGCCCCATACACAGTCAATGCTGCAGTTGTGCTCCATGTAATTGGCTGCCAGAAAGGAAAGGAAGACAAAGAGTGGACACGGGACACTTGTAAGCCTGTGCTGCAGCCACTGTAAACTGGAGGAGAACCCACCCTCAGAAGACACTATAACTGACTGCTGTGTAGCCTGGGAGGAACGAAAACTGCTGGGAATCTCCTGGGACTATGGAAAATGTAGTCCTCAGGAGATATCTACCTACAGAGTCAAGGATGTGAAAGTATTACACGCAAGAAAGGAAAGGGAAGGATGGTCACGGGAGAGAGAAAAAGAAACTCTGCTGTCACATCTACCCAGAGGTCACAGCTATGAGAGATTGCAACTGTTGGGTCCTGAATCACTGCTGACATCATCAGTTTTGTGGGAGATGGTGGTGAGAGGACAGTGTCACATTTTTTAGAATACAAATTGGGTACCTACTCCTGGTATTGTAGGTTCCGCTCAAATCAGAGCTTTCCAGAATTGTGGGCTCCAACGATTACCAAAACACTGGCCAGTGGAAGGGGTTGGGAGAGAATGACAGATCTTTAGTTCTCAATACCACTCTTTAGTTCAGATTTCCCTGGTTTTAGGGTTTGGGGCAAAGACATTTGATTCTCCTACTATTTATGGTGTTGTGACAATTTATTTAGGCTTCATGTACACACTGCCTACTTTGACTGCTGGTAAAATGCAAAATGCACATTTTATTTTGCCAAGGTTTGCATTTTCCCTGCGTCCGACGGTCACAATGCTTCTAGCCCGACCGTGATTCTTCCATGTTCAGGAGAGGGAGGTTGAGGGAGGTTGGAGCTCCCCTAACCACACCAGCTCCTAAACTCTGCTAAAAGCCTATGTGTACATGAACACATAGGATTTTTTTTTGCAAATTATTTATTTATAAACAATATCCGAGATCATGTAAAAAAGGGACCACAGGACAGAGGCTCCTTTGCACATCAACCAAGCATACAGACCACATTAACGCAGTATTGAGTAATGTTACTGAGACCTGGGTATTATAACCTTATCAACACGAAATTGAAGTATTCACGCCAAAAGCTCAGAAGGTGGTCTGTTACTGACTGCACGTGATACACTCCCGGATACTACTGTTTTTTAATAAAAAGATAGAGAGGAGCTAACTCTCCGATATATGGAGATGAAAGAACAAGAGAAGGGGAAAAGGAGGGGGGGGGCAGAGGGAGAGGGAATGAAGGGAGAAAAAAAAAACACGGTGGAGGGGAGTGAGGGGGGGTTAAGGGGGGCCACACCAGGGGGACGGGATGCGTGAATGCCATAGTACGGATAAACAGGACACTTCAATCTTCCGAGTAGCTTTCCAGGAGGGACTTCCCCTTATCCGAATATACGAATAGGTCCCAGTATGCCCATGTCTTTGTGTATTGATCTCTTCTATTTTGGGCGGTGAGCACCAGATCTTCCAGGGAGTTCACACTCCTGACCTTATTAAGCCACATGGCAATGGTAGGGGGGTTGGGGTCTTTCCAACAGAGTGCGACACAAGCCTTGGCGGCATTAATCAAATGACGGAGGATAGATTTCTTGTATGTTCATAGTGGAATTTGTGAGCAGTGTAGCAGGAAGAAGGCTGAATCTCTCGTTACGGGAAAGTCTATGAATTGTTGGGAGATCCTTTGTACCTCAGACCAGAATTGGTCCCCTCTCATCTCCACATCTCCAGCATCTAC
>BLSH010378674.1:1646225-1660767 GCA_018402905.1 Glandirana rugosa | reverse complement strand
CCACCCGTCCACTGTCCATGAACCCATGAGTCTCAGAATACCAGAGTACCTGTCACCTGCCCATCAGAGTATCCGAGCACCTGTCACCAGCCCATCAGCGTACCCGAGTACTTGTCACCAGTCCATCAGAGTACCTGAGTACCTGTCACCTGCCCACCTGAGTACCCAAGTACCTGTCACCTGCCCATCAGAATACCCGAGTACCTGTCACCTGCCCATCAGAGTATCCGAGCACCTGTCACCAGCCCATCAGCGTACCCGAGTACTTGTCACCAGCCCATCAGAGTACCCGAGTACCTGTCACCTGCCCACCTGAGTACCCAAGTACCTGTCACCTGCCCACCTGAGTACCCAAGTACCTGTTACCTGCCCACCAGAGTACCCGAGTACCTGTCACCAGCCCATCAGAGTACCCGAGTACCTGTCACCTGCCTTTCAGATTACCCGAGTACCTGTCACCAACCCATCAGAGTACCCAAGTACCTTTTACCAATCCAGCAGATTACCCGAGTACCTGTCACCAGCCCATCAGAGTACCCGAGTACCTGTCACCTGCCTTTCAGATTACCCGAATACCTGTCACCATATCTATCTGCAGCCCATCAGAAATACCTGAGTACCTATCTGCAGCCCATTAGAGTACCCGAGTACCTATCTGCAGCCCATGCCTCATAGAATATACCTCGGTGTTTGCTTTCCAAAATGGGGTCATTTTGGGGGTAATTCCACTGTCCTGGTGCCCCGGGGCCTTCAAAAGTGTGATAGGTATCAATGAAATTTTATGTGTAATTTATGCTCCTAGAACGCCTGACGGTGCTCCCTGCATGTTCGGCCTCTGTATGTGGCCAGGGTGTGAAAAAGTCTCACACATGTGTTATCGCCATACTCGGGACGAGTAGCAGAATATATTTTGGGGGGTAATTTTTGCTATGTACATGCTATGTGTTAGAAATATCTTATAAATTGACCACTTTGTGTAAAAATAAATGTGTTTTCATTTTCTTTCCACGTATTTCGAAGACTTGTGAAAAGAAATGAAGCATTCAAAAGACTCATAATGCCTCACAGAATATACGTTGGGGTGTTTGCTTTCCAAAATGGGGTCATTTTGTGGGCAATTCCATTGTCCTGGTGCTCCAGGGCCTTCAAAAGTGTAATGGGTCTTTAGGAAATTAGATGTGAAATTTCTGCTCCTAGAATGCCTGACGGTGCTCCCTGTATGTTGGACCTCTCTATGTGGCCAGGCTGTGTAAAAGTCTCACACATGTGGTATCGCCATACTCGGGATGAGTAGCAGAATATATTTTGGGGGGTAATTTGTGCTATGTGCATGCTATGTGTTAGAAATAACTTATAAATTGACCACTTTGTGTAAAAATAAAAGCGTTTTCATTTTCTTTCCACGTTTTTCGAAGACTTGTGGAAAAAAATTAACCATTCAATAGACTCATAATGCCTCATAGATTATACGTTGGGGTGTTTGCTTTCCAAAATGGGGTCATTTTGTGGGTAATTCCATTGTCCTGGTGCTCCAGGGCCTTCAAAAGTGTAATAGGTCGTTAGGAAATTAGATGTGAAAATTTTGCTCCTAAAATGCATGACGGTGCTCCCTGCATGTTGGACCTCTCTATGTGGCCAGGCTGTGAAAAAGTCTCACACATGTGGTATCGCCATACTCGGGGACAGTAGCAGAATGTATTTTGGGGTGCAATTGGAAGTATGCATATGCTGTGTATGAGAAATAACTTGTTGTTTTGACAATTTTGTGCAAAAAAAAAAAAAAATAATAATTTCTTAATTTTCCCAAGAATTGTGGGAAAAAAGTACAACTTCAAAAAACTCGCCATGCCTCTTGCTAAATACCTTGGAATGTCTACTTTTCAAAATGGGGTCATTTGGGGGATATTTGTACTTTCCTGACATTTCAGGGCCTCAAGAAATGAGATAGGCCATCAGTGCATCAGGTGTGATAATTTTTCAATGATTTCCACCATAGTTTGTAGACTCTATAACTTTCACACAGACCAAATAATATACACTTATTTGGGTTATTTTTACCAAAGATAGGTAGCAGTATAGGTTTTGGCCCAAATTTATGGACAAAAATTACTTATTTGCAAAATTTTATCACAGAAACGAAAAAAAAGTGGTTTTTTTTTCAAAATTTTCGCACTTTTTTCAATTATGTCGCAAAAAATAAAAAACCCAGAGGTTCTTAAATACCACCAAAAGAAAGCTCTATTTGTGTGAAAAAAAATTATAAAAATTTTGTTTGGGTGCAGTGTAGCATGAGAGAGTAATTGTCATTCAAAATTTGAGAGCGCTGAAAGCTGAAAATTGGTCTGGGCAGGTATAAACGTCCGGTATTGAAGTGGTTAAACAAAAATTGTACAATGTGTTATCATGTGATCAAAATTTTCATGCATGTCCGACCGAATATTATCAGATGAACTGTCATGATCGGCTCTCGTAAGCTGTGTACTAACGATCCAATTATTGTATGATCGCATCGTATGCAGTATTTTTTTTTGCCCGATTTTCAGATCGTGTGTACGGGCCATAAGCCACCGCCTATCAATTATTAGCAGCATTGTCAGTCTGATGCATGTGTTCCTTCAGTTGAATGTCAGGACTGTACATGCCTCCTGCAGACCTGATTCACAGAAAAGGATTTACTTAAAGCAGACCTTCGCCCTTAAAAATATGTTTTTCCCTTCCGGTTGCTCCCCACTCCATCTTTTATAATTGGAGATTGTACCCTCGCTTCTGCAGAGTGTTTTTTTACCTTTTCAGTGCTGTGGCCCAGCAAGTTCTCCTTTCTCGCCTAGGCGGGAATGACGTACACCCCTAGATGCTCCTGGGATGATTGCGTCACACATCCCAGGAGGCAGTGTGTTACCGAGGGGCACCTGCGCACCGCAAAATTCAGTACCTGCTCACACATGGCACTGCGTCCTGCCAGCTATTAGGTCTTGGGGCCCGATTGCATATCTGTGCACTTGTGGCTAGATTTCTGTGCATGTGCACACATGGCTTAAACCCCCCTGCAAGGCAACCTACTGAAATCATCAGGTGTGACTATGCATGCACGGACGTGTTGCAGCTCTCTGCCAAATCTCAAAGACTTGGCAGAGTCCTCCAGTACATCTGCTCATGCACAAGTCACTTGAGGATGGTGGCTAGGCTACAATTTAAGGGGACTGAAGTTTCTCTTTAAGAAAACAGTATACATTAAGGGATGATAGCAAAAAATAAATAAATAAAATGCAAAGCTCTGTCTTATGCAGAATCGCATACGTAACGTCATCATGGTAAATTAGTGTTTTCAGTGTTCCCACAGCACTTTTCTTTTTATTGAGAATGAACGCGACTCTAGTATGCTCATTTGTTACCTCAAGCTAGTATTCAGTATGTACATTGAAATGGAATCTTGAAGAATACTGTAAAAACATGGCAATAGGATAGGTAATTTAATACATAGCACTAACTACAAGCTCCAATGGATAGGAGAACACACATTATTTTATGTAAACCTTCCTTAAAAGAAACATGGGAGCTCAGCCGTCATTGCTCACCACTTTATGAAAATGCTGGTTACTTGGTTGTTAAAGTTCCAATGCAATGGTGGCACTGTTCCTTACTTTGCCAGCAGCAAGAGACGGTTGTGTGTGCACAAGCATTGACAAGTGTATATACAGTGCCTTGAAAAAGTATTCACACCCCTTGAAATTTTCCACATTTTGTCATGCTACAACCAAAAATGTAATGTATTTTATTGGGATTTTATATGATAGACCAACACAAAGTGGCACGTAATTGTGAAGTGGAAGGAAAATGATAAATGGTTTTCAAAATGTTTTACAAATAAATATGTGAAAAGTGTGGCGTGCATTTGTATTCAGCCCCCTTTACTCTGACACCCCTAACTAAAATCTAGGGGAACCAATTGCCTTCAGAAGTCAATTAGCAAATAGGGTCCACCTGTGTGTAATTTAATTTCAGTATAAATGCAGCTGTTCTGTGAACTGCTGCACTGGGCGTTTAGCCCCTGTGCATGAGATTCCAGTGTTTTTGTGTGGATGGAAGACACAAAGCACACCATCCAGCCATGCTTCCCTAGGCCTGTAAAATTCTATGAGAGGATGCTGCTCTGGCTGTATACTACACTGAGTGGTAGTAACATTTAGGGCAGTACTCGCCCAGAAATTAATCCCTAGAACACAGACTGCTTATGTTCCAGGTATTCATCTCTGGAGCATACTGCCCTAAATGTTATTGCCACTTGGTGCACCATCCAACAACATCCAGCATAGGGTTGCTACCTGTCCAAAATTTACCCGGACATTTGTCCAGGTTTTGAATCATGTGCCCGGGTTTCAGTCCGCCTGAAACCCAGACACATTATTCACACAGGGCTGTGGCTCCCCACGTAACCAAGATAGTCACATAAAAATCAGTTGCTATTCGGGAGCTGTGGGCGGCCATCTGGGGGTAGGTATGGCATTTCTGGATGTCAGGGCAACGGTGTCAGCAAGAGCCATTTGGCCACATGCACTGTTCACTGTGGCGCACTAAGCACGCTGCATTACTACTATCCTTGGACCACCCAAAGGTGTCCAAGGTCTTTTATAATAGAATAATGTAAACTACGAGACAAAGAAAAAAAATTGCCCTGCACCGCTAACCTTTTCGGATTTGGCTTGAAGAAAAGGGGACAACCCTACTCCAGTAGCAGCACCTCTCCGCCTACCATAGAGTTTTATAGGCTACCAGAAGTGGGGCTGCACTGTGCTCCCTGGCTTCCACCCACACCTAAGCGCCAGAGTCTCCTACACCAGGGCTAAACACCCAATATGCATGAAGCCAGAATAGTGAATTCAGAGTAATTGTGTTCTTTTGAATACTGCTATTACAATTATCTGAAATCTATGTTTATGCAAAATTCGCGCATGGATGGATGCATGGATCGTTTCCCTGTACTTTAATATCCATGCTGGATAGTAGAGCTCTGGCTGTATTTCCAGTCCACTTCATATATCAGAGCTGCAGGTTTCATAGGCATAGACATGAATGGTTCATAGAATACATTATGTACTGCAAATCGCCAAGGGGGGGGGGGGGGTGGATAAACTAGTCTAGTACTTCCATCTATGAGACCCACAGCTTTGATATCTGGAGACACTCAGACGGCTCTACTATCCAACATAAACTATGGATTTTAAAGTACAAGAAAGAGATCTCAACATTTAGTACACCTTACCAGAAGTAACTTTTTTTTTCACGTAAGGCCTTGCTCACACCTATGCATTTTTCGGTGCTTTTTGCAGAAAAACACTACAGTCCATTTAACATGGTTTTCTATGGGGCATGGTCACATCTATGCTTTTTTCAGCCTCTGCATTTTTTGAAAGAGTCAGGGACTTTTCAAGGCTCGATGCACATCAATGCATTTTGCAGTTTTATGCGTTTTACCACGATTTTGCCGCATGCCAAATCAGCGGCAATAGCTGTCAATGGCACCATCCTACCGGCCACGGGGAGTATGGGTGCTTTGGGGCAGGGGGGGCTCTGCGCCCCCACCCCAAAGCACCTTGTCCCCATGTTGGTGAGGACAAGGGCCTCTTCCCAACAACCCTTGCCAGTGGTTGTCGGGGTCTGCTGGCGGGGACTTATCGGAATCTGGAAGCCCCCTTTGACAAGGGGGCCCCCAGATCCCGGCCCTCCACCCTATGTGAATGAGTATGGGGTACATTGTACCCCTACCCATTCACCTGAAAAAAAAAGTGTACAAATAAAACCACACTACACAGGTTTTTTAAATCTTTTATTAAATCAGCTTCGGCGTCTTCTCCCCTCTCTGCCTCTTCTTTCTTCTGCTCTTTTGCGGGGTCTTCTATCTTCTGAGGGGTCTTCTGCTCTTTTGCCGGTCTTCGCTTCCCTCTGTTCTTCCTCTCTTCTTCTTCCCATGTTGACACGATGCAATCTCCTTCACCAATGCCCTCTCCGCTGTGTGCTGTGCCTTATATTGGCATTGTCTGCTGACATATGACATCACCCAGAGGCCTCGCCCCTATGACGTCACATCTCTGCCCCAGGATGTGACATAATAGGGGCATGGCCTCCAGGTGATGTCAGCAGGTGGCCCCACCCCATGCCGATATAAGGCACAGCACACAGCGGAGAGGGCATTCATGAAGGAGATCGCGTTGTGTCAACATGGGAAGAAGAAGAGAGGAAGAACAGAGGGAAGAGGACAGCGGAGAAGACCGGCAAAAGAGCAAAAGACCCCTCAGAAGAGGCAAAAGAGCAGAAGAAAGAAGAGGCAGAGGGGAGAAGATGCTGGAGCTGATTTAATAAAATATTTTAAAAACTTGTGTAGTGTGGTTTTTATTGTACACCTTTTTTTCAGGTGAATGGGTAGGGGTACAATGTACCCCATACTCATTTACATAGGGTGAGGGGCCGGGATCTGGGGGCCCCCTTGTCAAAGGGGGCTTCCAGATTCCGATAAGTCCCCTCCAGCAGACCCCGACAACCATCGGCAAGGGTTGTCGGGAAGAGGCCCTTGTCCTCATCAACATGAGCCCCCCCTACCCTAAAGCATCCATACTGCCCATGTTGAGGGCACGCGGCCTGGTATGGTCCAGGGTGGGGGCACTCGCTCGTCCCCACCCCCTTTACTGGCCTGTCTGGTATGGACCCTGGGCCGAAAAAACGGCGTGGGGGTTCCCCTTAAAATCTGTACCAGACCAAAGGGCCTGGTATGCTCCTGGAGGGGGAGCCATGCCATTTTTTTTTAAATTTGGCGTGGAGTTCCCCTTCAAGATCCCCAGAGCATAAGTCGCATGCCAAAGTCGGATCGGTGAAGACAATGATCCGACTTTGATCCGACTTCAATGCCTTTCAATGGGCTAAAGTAGGATCAAAGTCGGACAAAAGTAGTACAGGAACCTTTTTCAAAGTCGGTCCGACTTTGAAAAATCACCTGAAACAAATATCAGTATTGGATTGATTAAAATGGCAAATATCTTAAAGCGGCTCATTATATCGCATGCATTAATGTGCAACGTGCATTAGGCTCATTTCACAAAGCTTTAACAGAAGGCGAAGGATCTCTATTTTATCAACATTACTATAATTTTTTAAATCTCATTGCACTCAGCTGAGAATAACTATCCTTTATTTTCAAGATAAGGATCCTTATGGTGGTGTGTGTTAGCTTTGTGAATTGAGCCTATGGTATTAACATGCATATTGTATGATGACATGCATTTTAGATGCTGTCTGCTGTGGTTTGTGAAGAATTGTTATACCATGAATGGCAAAATGCAGTATTCAGGATTGGATGACAACACATTTGTAAACAGCTTTTATTTAAATTAATTTATGCCTTAGTGATCATAATATCAACTCTCAGTAATGCCATCAAAATGGCTTAGAAATAGAAATTTGTCTTATATAAAAGGAAACAGACACAAACTAAAATACTGAAGAAAAAAAGAAAGCGAGGAATGCCAAGATGTCCCCATCTACATCTGTTAACAATGGTCCTTTATTTGCACAGCCTGGTACTGGTGTATTTACACTGAACGCTCTCTACCCATGTGGAAAAACAGGCAGCCTCTTTTCTAACATTGCAGGTGTTTAGTTAACAGGGACATTCACACACCAGACTTGGTCTTCTAGTTTTTTTTCATTCTCCAGAGCTCAACACAGTGAGCTTGACAGAGGCTGTTAGACTACTGTGTTAATTATCTCCCCCTCCTGCTGCTTACCATGAATTGGCTGGCTTAATATACTGAGTACCCCACAGCTCCAAAGTAATAAGTTAAGATCATGAATTTTTACCTCTTTCCACTCTGCCCTGCACTCCAAAGATAATCATTCCCTGATAACAAAGTACTTATTATTGATCTTTGTTTGCTTTGCCTGGGTTATGTACATTGGCATAGTTCAACCGCAAAAATAATTATCGAATTAAACCCACACTGACTCGTTTCCCATTTTCTAGCCACAAGCGACCCCTTATTATGCTCATAAAAGGGAGGAAATATTCACGATGTATGGGCATGTTTTCAGGTTCTCAGGACAGCAGATGAAGTGATTTACTCACAAATGGTTTATTAACCCAGTAGGCAAGTAAATATATACACAGTACTAATGTATTATATGGATATAGCAGTTTCAGTTGGAAGCTCAATTAAATGATCTATTCTACAGCGTAACAATTCTGTTATAATAACTGTTCATACTATCAGGAATGTAACTGCAGATTGCAAAGCCTCCATGAAAAAATTTCATGGGACCCATTATACTGGTAAACTCTGTACCCATCACCCAATCGTACCTCATATTTATAACCCCAATTGTATGGCTCCTCATCAAATCATTTACCAATAGCATAACTCTGCTTCTCTATCATGTCCCTACACCAATAGTCACTCTAATCTCTTATCATGTCCAAACCAATGATATCACTTTGCTCCCTAATCTTGTCCCCACACCAACAGTCTTCCTTTGCTCCCCTATGATGTACCCAAACAAATAATCCCTCTTCCCCATATCATGCCTTCACACCAATAGTTCCTGTGCTTTCATATTATGCCTTTACACCAATAGTCCCTCTGCCTCCATATCATGCTTTCACACCAATAGTCCCTGTGCCTCCATATCATGCCTTCACACCAATAGTCCGTCTGCCTCCATATCATGCTTTCACACCAATAGTCCCTCTGCCTCCATATCATGCCTTCACACCAATAGTCCCTTTGCCTCCATATCATGCCTTCACACCAATAGTCCCTTTGCCTCCATATCATGCTTTCACACCAATAGTCCCTCTGCCTCCATATCATGCTTTCACACCAATAGTCCCTCTGCCTCCATATCATGCCTTCACACCAATAGTCCCTTTGCCTCCATATCATGCCTTCACACCAGTACTCCCTCTGTCCCCATGTGCCTTCACACCAATAGTCCCTCTGCTTCCATATCATGGGTTCACACCAATAGTCCCTCTGCCCCCATGTGCCTTCACACCAATATTCCCTCTGCCTTCATATCATGGGCTCACACCAATAGTCCCTCTGCCCCCATGTGCCTTCACACCATGTAACCAAAACACTAGCCCTATGCTGCACCTCTATCACCCGCCCCCACTTCAAAAACATAAATTCTCTCCTATTATGCGCCCACACCAATAGTCTATCTTGTTCTGTATAATGTTTCCCCTCACTATTATGTTACTTTTGATTCCCTATCCTCACATAAAAAAACCTCAATCTCTTACCATGACCCTTATCATGATCCATTGCTCTTTCACTTTCTGCACACTTGTCTTCCTGATAATGCTGAAGTTTAATCTGTGTATATTTTACCATTCTTGGTTCCCCCTGTAACCCCTCATTAGCATGGTAACACGTTTGTTTTTTTTTGTTTTTTTAAACCTCATTACATACCTTGTTTAAACCCTGTGCTTCTCTATGCAATTCAGATAGATTATGGCTAATGGGAAGGTGCACATCACAGCACCCGCCTCAGTAGTTCTTTTGAGAGCCCTTAGTCAGCAACTTCTCTTGGGGGATATTATGCAAATATCGTTTTGACTGGTGGCCCCTTTAATGCAGAACCATACAGTCTGGGCATTCTTGTGGCCACCCTAGAGTTCACCCCTCTGTCTTTCACTGCCTCCCTGGACAGTCTGGGCAAGTCCACTTCCCATACTCATCTATCAACTCTTCAGTTCAAGGTAGGTAAAGAGTTAGAGCTACGCAACTATCAAAATGCCTTGATGGATGGATGTCAATCTGGAGAAGTGGAATTCCTAGACAGACTGTATTTGCATGTAGACCATACTAGGCAACACCTGTATGTAATAAACATCCATGATTGAAAGAACTGAAATTCAAACAGTGAAAGGGGCAGGGCCGGGAACAGTGAGCCCGAAGAGGGAAAAGCCAGATGATGCTGGATGTCCTCAAGCTCAGAAATCTGACTTGCTGCAATCTTAGTGCACACAATGTTACAATGTACAATGAATTCAAAGCAAGCATTTTCTAAAGGAGAAGAGCTTGTACAACTGTGCAAGACCAAAGGTAAGCATGGAGTTTAGCTTTAGAGTGGTAGTAAACTCTTTTTTATTTGTACCTACAGATAAACTTATAATTAAGCACAGTTTAGAAGATATTCTAGTATGCAGCAGCCGGTGACATCACCGGTGCATGCCCTCTGAAGGAACAGTACACCCGCGCCGTTCCTTCATAGCTTCGTGTGCCGGCCATGACTCCTGCGTGCATGTCTGGGAGTGACATCATTGTGGCTCCGCCATTCAGGTGCCAGCAGCCCGCGAACCAGGAAGGAACACTAGGTGAAGATGGAAGCCTCAGCAGCAGTGTCAACGCCCCACTAGAGGGCTTAATTTCAAGGAGTTCAAAAGAGTTTTTTTTCCCCTCAACATTTACTACCGCTTTAACAATGTTGAACACCTCCGTGGCTCCCTATCGAAGTGGCAGCAGCAGTTGCATTCAGTCAAATTTCCTTTTAAGTGTCTGTCACTGCAGAATCAGGACAAACCCATAACAACGCAATCAGATTTCTTCTCCCGCAGCCCATGTAGCAGTGTATAGCTATAGAGTCAATGGCCAACAGTCATGCTTTTAGGTTTTTTTTAGGAACAGGTGCTTCTTTAGACTACTGCTTTAATGTACAGTTGTGAGATATAGGACTTTTTGACATCTCATTAGTATATGAGGTAGCTTGTCAATTGTACTGCTTATTAAATGAATGACAGTGTTTATCTGATGACAGGAGAATCCCTGATGACAGCTGATGGTTCCACATCTTCTTCCTGTTTTTTATTGCTAGTCTGCTGTATTTGTTGCTTGTTTTCTGAGGCAAGTGTAGCACCCTCTAGCTAGTGTGCTAGAGGGTGTATAGCTAGCAGTTGTTGTAGGCAAATTGGTTTGGCTGAGAGCCAGGCCTGGGTTGAATCTGGGTCAGGATGGAGTGACTCAGAGAGGCTGGATGACTCAGCAAGCAGCATCTCTGGTGCCTCCCCCTGTTTTCTGGAACCTTGGAGAAGCTTCCAGATGTAGTGGGTGAAGACAAGGAGGAGCTGTTTGGCATATTTATGAGGCCCTCAACCAATCCCCAGGAAAAATGGGCTGGAAGGGGGTAGGCACCTCATAAAAAGAGAAGAGTCACGCCAGCAGGGGGAGTGCTGAGGAGGCTGTCGGTGGCCCTTGAGGGTGCCCCTTAGTCTGGGGGGGGTGACCTTGGGCCTGGGGCTTGGGTGCTGGAGGGACTCTTTACAACACATGGAGGAATTCTTTCCTAGAAGCATGAGTGCAAGGAAAGGACAGTAGGAGCAGGTCATCACTTCCAGGAGATCTCCTGAGAAGTCAGCTGGGTGGGCTGGTGAGTGTTCAGTCTGGGAGAACTGTGGAGAGAGTGTCAGTCTGGGAGGACTGTGGAGAGAGTGTCAGTCTGGGAGGACTGTGGAGAGAGTGTCAGTCTGGGAGGACTGTAGAGAAGTTAGCCAGGAGGGCTAGTGAAAGGGGCAGCTGCAGCCAGGCGGGCTGACAGTGCCTGAAGAGTCGGTACTGGGTAGAGATGTTTCAATTTACGCATCAATAAATGACTGCTCATTTTAAAATGATCTTTTTTAAAAATGTTTTTTGCATTGATACATGTCCCCCAGGGCAGTGCCTGGACCCCCATACCATTTGTATGCCCAATAACTTGCATATAAGCCTCCAAAGGGGACACTTTTTATTTTTCCAATCCGGGTCCCATAGACTTAATGGGGTTCGCTGTTTAGCTCTGAACTTTTGCGATGGCACACTACAGCACACTAACTTGCTTGTAGCAATGAACAGAGCCCTGTTCTATCCATTTCCACTCCAACATCGCACTGCAAATGGCTCCTCTGGGAAGGAACATTTTATAGTGTGGGGTGGGTCTGTGAGCAATGAGCCATGATTGGGCACAGTCATAACTCCTTTCTCCAATCATGGCTCTGACAGTGCTCTGTGCCCTGATTGGGCAAAGCCCTCATTGCTTCAGTCAATCAGAGCTTAGAATGCACTGTACGGCGTGCAGTATATTGTGAGGCATTGGCAGGCTGAACAACCGGTCCAACGACCTGACAACTCGGGTGCTCCCCGAACAAGCGAACAGCCAATATTGAAAGTGTAAGCTGTGTGACCCTATCTTCAAATATAGGACTGCGAGTCCCTGCCTATAATGGGCCTTAGTTACCAAATTTCAACAAGGTGACACAGCTGGAGTTCTGCAAGCAAGTAAGTACTGGAGGAAGCAGTGGACTGTATGTAGCAAAAGTTGTCCTTGAAGTTAGCTTGAATTTAAGTGGGCATCCCATAATTTTTCCAATACCTATCCAAGTTCTAATCCCTCAATACATAACAAAAACAAAGTACTGGACTGGTTTCTGACTCTGAGGTGACTGTGAAGATTCAGTGTGCCTGGCTGTGCAGGGTGGGGGATCCCAGTTACTTGCGGCCCATAAGGGGGTGCGCTACAGAAGCCAATCATGTAAAGAAGCAGTTGAATTTTGGCAAATCCAACCTTGAACTGTTATGGACAGGAGTCTGGTTATTTAGCAACAACTATTATGATAATTATAAAATTGCTATTTTGTGATGAAACCCTTTAAAGTGCATAATAATATATAGTATGTAAACATAGTACCCATCGCTTACATATTTGTAATATATGAATCCCGTTACAGATGGGGCCAGCCATTGTTGAAATAAAAAACATGACACAAAGCAGGTGCAAAGTGCACTGACCCATAGCAGCCAAATACAAATCATTATTTTGCCTTCCATAGGCTGATGAAGATTGCAATCTGATTGGTTGGCATGAATCACTTGCTCTTTACACATCACTGTTGCTCTTTGCTTAGCCTTATTAAAATGTCTGAAGGTTCTTGATGTCTCAGCGCCCCCATTATAAATGTATATTATATTGATCAATTACACATTTCATCTTTTGTTTTGCTCTGTAGCATAGATGCGTCACTGATTCCCTGATTTATTAGCAGTTAGGAAGCTTTAGACAGACATTTGCGCATGCTAATTAATAAAGTGCACAGAGAGAAAGGGTTTAAGGAAATGCAAACAGGGCAATTTAAATGCCTGACTGTGTTTTCCACTTAACTGTGTGATCTGGAAGTCTCTAATACAAGGGGACACTAAGGAACTCTCAGATGCATACTTGTAAAGGTCGAGGAAGAACATTATTCTGAAATGCTCATCATTTACATAAATCAAAGAATGAGAGAAAAAGATGATGTAACAGTTTGTGGAATTGTTACAGCAAAAAATAAATAAAAAATGCAGCGGCACTCATATTTAGCCCCTGACAGTGCACACTTTTCATTTCTCTATTCTCAAAAACTCATAGGTAAAATATATCGCAGGTTACTATGAATCACGACTGGGCCCCTATCCAAAACATGCAGAGTCTGTAGTCCTTGAGCGCGGGAGATAAGCAGCACTGTTGGAACAATCCAGACCCTTCAACATGACCCACTCCATGTCAATACAAACACTTTCCTCTTGATCATCTCTCTGTTTTTCTATACAAACGCACATAACTTACAAGGAATTTATAGCCTTTTAAGGGCCCATTTAGTCCTTAGTGTTACAGTAACACAGACCATTAATTTGAATGAGCTTCCTAAAAGCGGTTGTCTACCCGTAAAAAAAAAAAAAAAAAAAAATAAAAAAACTGAAAGGGAAAGGTAAGCTAGTATGCACCGCATACTAGCTCATTATAAAATACTTACCTTAGAACAAAGCTCCGACGGGTCCGCTTGTTCCCCGCAGAGGCAGCCAACATGTTCCCTTGGGGATCCTTCCGGGTACGCGGCTAGGGTCCTGTGAGTGGCCAGAGCCGCGAGATGTCACTCCCGAGCATGCGCGCTGAAGCCTGTCTTTCCGGCAAGGTCCGGCGCTATGCGGTAATGGGTATACAGCTACCTTAAAGTGCACCTGTGCACAGATTATAGACATCAGAGGGGTTTTAACCACTTGCCGACCGCCGATCGGCATTTGACGGCGGCAAAGTGGTTCGTTCCCGCAAAACGCTGTCATACGACGGCGGCTGCGGGAACGAGCTTAGTGAGCGCGTGCGCGCCGCCGGAGGCGCGCCCGCGCGCTCACTGTGTTCGGGGAGGGCCAGGGAGCGGGTGCGGCGGCTTCGATTGCCGCCGGCTACCCGCGATGGCCCCCCCGAGCGGAGGAACGGAGGTCCGTGTATGTAAACACGGACCTCCGCTCTGTGTGAAGGGGGAAGGGCTGTGATCACAGCCTTCCTGTATACGAAGGCTGTGACCACTTCCCTTCCCCAGATAGTGCAGTCCCCCTACAGTTAGAACACGCCCAGGGAACATATTTAACCCTTAGAGCGCCCCCTGCAGGTTAACCCCTTCACTGCCAATGACATTTACACAGTAATCAGTGCATTTTTATAGCACTGATCGCTGTATAAGTGCCAATGGTCCCAAAAAAGTGTCAAA
>BLSH010378674.1:1628565-1643725 GCA_018402905.1 Glandirana rugosa | reverse complement strand
ACCTTTTTTACCTTTTTTTTTATTCACACCTTATACAAGAAAATTTTATTATTTATTATATAGATACTGTACCGTAAGTTTGATATATTGTGTTTCTGTAATTACTTTCTAAAGACTCTGAAATACATTACAGAATTTAATTCAGAATTCAAGAAAGTCGACTTCTGTTCGTTTAGGACCTTATGTCAAGTTCATTGTGACATGAAGAGAAGCGTTTGTTCTCTTTATACGTAAAGACGGTGATCCGACGTGACGCCCCCTTTCCGAAAGCAAATCAAACGAACACCCGAGGTAGAACATGAAGGATGTCAACACCCTCTTACCTGTCAATTAAGGCTTGAGAGGACAGAAACTATCATCTACTGTATCCCAACAATCACCCAACTGTAGGAAGTACAAGATGGAGCCCACAAGCAAACTAAACGAAAGCCTTTCCCCCGCAGTGCAGCCTAGTGGCAGAAATGCATATTTCTCTTGTTTGCGAAGAGAAGTACAGTGTTACTTGAACTGTATTCCAGGATTTGCTTGTCTTCAGCTGAAAGAACTTAAGACTTAATTTAAGACATTACATAAAGTCTCAGAAATCTTTCATTAATGTCTTTGTGTTATATAGTTTGAATGCCATGTCATAGATATATTATTTATTATTTTAAAAGAACATATTCCACACTTATTTTTTTTTCCATTTTTTCCACAAAAAAAAAAAATCAGCTTGGAAAAAAAATGAATGTTTTTTTTCCAATTTTTCAATTTTTTTCCAGGCCTTCCCATCTCTAGCTATAATGCAGGTTCATTGTGTATATGAGTTAGATTGCCAATCAAAAGAAATGACAACACAGCTTTCACAGCACATTGCAGTTAAATACACAGTAGCAGCCTTATTTACCTGGAAGTGAAGCTATACATTTAACTTCACTTGCTAACCTTTGTCCTGATAATGCATTGAAAAAGATGTGTGTAAAGCTGGAGCAAGGTGTTACCTCATTGTGAGAGGAGGCCAGGCTGGCAGGTAAGATAGACAGTGGCATAGTGAAAGGGGTTTTCACGGTCTTTACTGTCACTGGACCCTGAGGTGCCTAGTGCTGATCCCAATTTAAAAATGCTTGTCTTTCCATGCCACTGCATAAATGGGACAATCATCAAGAGGGTGTTTTTATATCAACCACAAAAGGCTGACAAGTTGGCAGGGGAATCTCCAATATTTCTATCCGCACAGGGTACCTTTTAAATTTTCTTCATTTATTATGTTTAGAAACAACAAATATGATTTAGGACATGTTTTAACATTTTATTTTAATCAGATATTTACAACATTTTGCATATATACAATGTAAAGCCAGCAGGTGGCATGTGCTAAGTGTTAACAATAAAGCAGGCACATATCCACCTCCTCTCTGCTGTCAAAGTATTCTTTCCATACATCTAGCCTACAAAGGCAGGAGACAACACTGAATGCAAGTGTTGTTAGACCCATGATTTTTTAACCATCTACCTGGCAGATAATGTGGTCCCCAAAGCTTATTCTTTTGTCTAGACGTGGTAATTATAACGGTGTGAGATAATTACACACATCAATGCTCAATAGAAAACAGCCACTTGCGAATTTACTAATTTTTGGCACAACTGGTTTCTTAACCTATTAAGCCAGAAGTGTAAGAATTGATGCAGGTTGAGGTTGATTTTGTCTCTTAAAGCTGAATTTTACTTAAAGTGTATTTTTACTTTTACAGCCAAATTGGGATAACACCTACTTTATCTTTGTTACATGTCCCCATTCACATAGCATAACTAAAAGCAGTATTAAAGCCAAAAGCAACCTTTTATTATATTGCAGCTTACCAATTCCTAGATGTGATGGCTGCATTAGATTTGTTTTTTAGCGTTTCCCTCTTTTATTTTCACCTGGTAATCCATCTAGTAAGTCTGTTGTTTTTCAACAGAACAAGCTGTCTTCAGATGTAGGAGTTACAGAGTTGAGACAAACCATTTACCACTGACAGTGGTGCTTACAATGATCAGCTTTTATTTATTTGTGTAGAACCTTTATCACAAAAGGAACAACATTGTTTGCTGTAACTGATTATAAAGTGTTAACTGGAATTTGATTTAAATATGTTAGTGTATTTAAATAAGGTAAGTGAAGTCTTCTAGGGCTGGGCCCGGGCATCAAAGTGCTATTAATATAATATTGTTTATTTTTACTATTGTTCAGTGACACTCTGTTAGATAGATCCACTTCCAGGTCCCATTAGACTCTGTTTTAGTCTCCAATGGGGCCTGGTGGGGGCTCTTTCTGACATAGCCTCTCAAATGGACACAGAGAGGATCTCTGTTAGAGAGACCCCCTCCAGGATCCATTAGACCCCATTATAGTCTCTAATGGGGCATGGTGGAGGCTCCAACAGACTCTCTAATGGACACCAAGAGGGCCTTTGTTAGAGAGACCCCCCCCCCCCCTCCAGATCCCATTAGACCCCATTGTAGTGTTTAATGGAGCCTGTTGGGGTCTCTTTCTAACAGACTCTCTAACAGAGGCCCTCTCTGTGTTCATTAGAGAGACCCCCCTCCAGGTCCCATTAGAGTACTGCTTCTTTGTTTAATCTTAAGAGATTGTGAAAGGGTCCCAGGGTATCGAAGACTCCTTAGGGGAGGGGAGGAGTTCGTAAGACCACGCACATGTGGCGTGGGGGAGGCACAGTCTGCCATCTTCACCCCGAGCACCAAATGACCTTGTCCCGGCCCTGCTAAAACTCTGCCTCCTGTATGCCCCCTGGGACGTGCATCCAATGCAATCATGGCAGCCCTTTACCATGGGATTAGCTGATCCCTTGCTGGTTATTGGCAGGCAATAACTGCCAAGAATGTCAGTAAATTGTTTACACTGATAATCAGTGCTGCCTATCAGTGCCACCTATCAGTTCTCATCAATGCCACCTAATAGTGTCCATCAATGATACCTATCAGTGCCGCATTTCAGTGCCGCCTATCCTTGCTCATCAATGCTGCCTATCAGTACCACCTATCAGTGCCCATCAATGCTGCCTATCAGTGCCCATCAGTGCCGCCTATCAGTGCTCATCAATACCGCCTATCAATGCTGCATTTCAGTGCCACCTATCAGTGCTCATCAATGCTGCCTACCAGTGCCCAGTGCTGCCAATCAGTGCCCATCAATGCTGCCTGCCATCGCCCATCAGTACCACCTATCAGTGTTGCTTATCAGTGCTCAATGCCCATCAGTACCACCTATCAGTGCCCATCAATGCCGCCTATTAGTGTTCATCAATGCTGCCTATCAGTGTCACCTATCAGAGCTTATCAATGCCACCTATCAGTGCCCATAAGTGCCACCTATCAGTGCTCATCAATGCCCATCAGTGCCTCGCTGCCTATCCGTGCCACAGATCATTGCTCATCAATGCCACCTATCAGTGCTGCGTATCAGTACCTCCTATCAGTGTCGCCTATCAGTGCCTCCTATCGGTGCCCATCAGTGCCTCCTATCAGTGCCACCTATCAGTGCCTCCTATCAGTGCCCATCAGTGCCTCCTATCAGTGCCTTCTTTCAGCACTGCCTATCAGCGCAGCCAATCAGTGCTCATCAATGCTGCTTCGTCCTCCCTCCCTCTTTCTTCTCTTGCACGGGATGACACAGCTGATCCATTCCTTCTTTCCCCCCTCCGTTCTCCTGTATGTGTACTGCGGGAAGTCAAGTGTAAAGTTAAGCTAACAAGCTCACACCTCCCGCGGTACACATACATGAGAGTGGGGGGGAGCATATCGGCTGTGTCATCTTGTGCGAGAGAGGAGGGAGGGAGGGGATAGCAGGAAGAACTGTTGACCCTGAGCTGTATGAGAGACGCTCTCCGCTCAGAGCCATGGGACTAGCAAACCCACTAGGGCCCCCGACAGTGGCGAAATGACAGGGTCCGGTCAAGTGTGACTGCTGCGACCCTGATAATTCCGCCACTCCTCTCATCCTTGCTGTCTGTACCCCCATTGGAGAGATTTTCCTTACTCCCAGTCTTTGTGCCCATAAAAGAAAGTTAGAGAAATCTACATAATAGCTTAAGCCTCATGATGAGAATATTGGACGAACAATCATGCGTTTTTTGTTTTTTTTTGCAAGCTAATCTGCATATCGAAAATGAAGATGTTACTAAAGTTATATGAATTCTTGTATGACAGAATACAATTCCGGAAGTGATGTAATGTGTTGTATTGTATTGTAATGTATTCTTTTGTTTCCGATCGAGCATGCATGGTCTTGCTCTTCTGATTTTTTTCGGATGAATACTGTACTGATTAAACTAAAATCTTTGTGTCATGTTTGTCCCTTTGGATAAGTTTGGATGAACTGACGTGATCGGCTCTCGAAAGCTGCATACTAACGATTAGATTATTGTACAATCACTTCAAAAGTGGTCATTTTCGTCCGATTTTCTGGTTGTGTGTACTGGACTTAAGAGAGGGCAATAAAAACCTTGTGGAGGTTCTAAACTTCCCCTTCATGGTATTTCCAAGCAGAGATTGTTTGAAAACCACATAATATAGGGCAGATAACGACTATAAGGATGTGAAACTGCAGATGTGATGTGTAGCTGGTGGGAGGGGACTGTCTACCCCCCCCCCCTTAAAATGCCAGTAGCAGTCAAAGGCGGTGGTGACATCACTGCTCTAGGGAATGCCACCCTGTTATTGGCTCTGCACATTACACAGAGAGGCCAGGGATTTGCGGCTATATAATCAAATAGAAAATTAAGCAAAGAAATGTTTGTGCTTCTTTGTATGCAGTTTCATGGGAGGAATTGGTTGTGATAACATTTTAAAGGCAAGAGTTATAATGCCTAAACTTATACTTTAAGATGCAAATGATTACAGCATGAAAAGAACTAGGGACTTTCTAGGATGGCACCCAAAGACACATTTAACACATCAATAAATAAACAATTGCAGATGTATTAATCACATCATATAAAAGTTCAAATACAATACATATTATTTTTTTAATATTACAGTCCCGGCACTATAGTCCAAATGCATCCACAACAACATGGCCCCTTTCACACTTGTGCGACCCAATTTTACTGCAATTTTACCGCGATTTTGAGATGATTTTGACACGATTTGGGATCAGTATGGCTTTGGTCTGACTTTGTTGCAACTTTGGCTCAATGAAAACATATTCATAGTCATACAGAAGTAGTACAGAAATCTCATCTATATTATTCAGGTGCGATTTGCATGAGACTTTGAGGGTTTAACATTGAAATCTTTGGAGCTCAAGGTTGGACCAAATTAATGCAGGGACTCCTTTGAAGTCGGCAAGACTTGAAAGTCATACAGATATGAACGGTACTCATTGGAAATAATGGGGAACGACTTGTCATGCGACTTTGCAGTCCCAAATCGCAGGACAACTTGCACAAGTGTGAAAGGGGTCTTAAGCAGACTCAGTGAATAAACTTGCATAAAACGGGTTAAGATACTGAAGTGCCTACCACCTTGCAGCTCCATGGATCAGGGGACACTGAAAGCCGTGACATAAAAAAAGACTGAGCGCACAGGCTCCAGTAATAAAGGGTTAAAATAGAACTATGAACTAAAAACAGTAAATTGCATCACAGAAAAGTCTATACAAAGGCAGCAAAGTCCATAATAGAGGAGGACAACAAGTCCCAGAAGGTAAGTGGAGGTATCCAACGTGTGTGGGAAAAGGAATCCAAAAGCACATGAAGTGACACTCCCTCCACCTACAAACAATCTGCTTCATCTCAGATGATGGACCCCTGAACTAACAGGCAGTCAAAATAGCAGTTTCCTCACAAGGAATAATTGAATCCATTTGCTTGACTCCTCCAATGCAATACCACAGATACAGCACCAGACCCAGACAAACTGAGAAGGAAATCTAAGCGCTCTGTATGAAAACTCAAACATTTATTTAAACAGTATCCTACTCACATGTTTCTTTCTAAAAACAGGCATGAAAAACACAGGGCAGCGCACTGTTTGGAACTCAGGACAGCAGCGGGTGATTTGCATCCAAGCGTGGCTCCTATTCTCCCGTACGCGTTACGTTCTGTGAACTTCCTCAGTGGGGTGGGGATGCATGTTACAGGGTTTACAACCTCTTTACATATTTCTATTATATTGAGTGTCCCAGTGACAGATAACAGTGAACTTGTACAATCAGTGTAACGCAAGTATTTAAGTATTCAAGACAATATTGCATTGTGCATTAGAGTGATTATTTACTTTTTTTATGATGTGAATAATAAATCTGGATTTTTTTTCATATTCATGTGTTACAATTATTTCCTTAGGTACTGTCTTGGAAAGTCTCTAGTGCTTTTTCTGCTGTAACCATTTGCTTGTTTAGCCCAATATTATCCTACTTCTATGCCTTCTTTTTTTAAACCATTAGCTTGCGTTCACACAGGGGTGATCCGACTTAGGCAGACTTTGCTAGGCTACTTTCAGCGCGACTTCAGGTGACTTCATGCCAGGCGACTTTGCCTGTGGCCAATCAGAGAAGGGAGGGAGGGGGTTGCCCTGGATAAATAATTTTCTTTTCACTGTAAAGTCGCTTCCATTTAGATGGGGGATCCAACTTGGAGGCGACTTCTATTGAATTCTATGGGCACAAGTCGGATAGAAGTTGTGCAGGAACCTTTTCTGAAGTCGCTCCGACTTGAGTAGTGTACATTAAGGCGGCTCCCATTCATTTCAATGGGATTTCAAATGTCAAGCGACTTGGGGAGACTTGAGGCGATTCAAGTCGGAGCACAAGTCGACCTTGTGTGAATGGTACTAATTTGTGGTTCAATACATTTGGTTCAATACAGATATTTTGTGGTTCAATACATTTTTGTAAAAGTGTAAGTTCAGGCAAAATTAATGCGGTTTCCAGCGTCAGAAGCTGTGTGCAGGCTGCCACTCCTGCGCACGCCTACACCCTGAAGCTACTGCTGACAGCTGATGCTGGGCCTGGGTCGGATTGGCTTCAGAATAGGTAAGTACTTTATAGCGATATTTGCTATACAGGGCTAAATAGATTAGGTTTATAATGTGGAGGAGAGCAGGTTTAGAATTAGTTGAGAGGTTTTGCCTGAACTTATACTTTAAGCTTTAGGCCTCATACACACGGACGTTTCTTAAAAAATAAACAAAACGTCGGGCCCGACGTCAAGGAAAAAAAATTGGCATTTTTCGGCGTTATGCATTGGCGTTAGTGAGCGTTAGTGAGTGTCGGCGTCAATAGGCGTTTTTTTTTTTAAATCATCCCTCTGCTATTTTTCAACCTAAAAACGTCGACGTCAAAAAACGCTGGTTAACACCAGTACAGTATTAGTCGGCGTTAGTTGGCATTTTGCTGTGTCGGCGTCAAAAAATGCCAAAACGTTACAGCCTCAGAATGCGCTGGCCATGGGTTCTAGTTTCAGCTCACTAACGCCGACGCCATCTACAGCTCAAAAATGTCTGCGTTTTTTTAGGGCCATTGACTAACATGGAGAGCTGCAAAAAACGCCAGAAAACGCTGGCGTCAAGGAACGTCCATGTGTATGAGGCCTTATAGTGACAAGAGATGAAATGTGAATAGTCTTGAATTAATCCAAGACATTACATTGAAACATCCTATTGGATACTTTAATACACATCATTGAGGATCGTTGGTTAAAACCAGTACTTCCTACAAGTATTTTTTTTAATTTGTACTGGCTTTTCAAAATAACAAATGTAATTATTTAGAGGTGGGATAAAAGGTTTAATGCAGTACACGATTTTTGTAGTTTTATTTTATTTATTTATTTATATATCATGGTTGTAAATGGTACATTTTTTTTTATAGCGGTCTGTGCATCAAACTAAAAAGAGGGACAACTGAGGAGGCAAGAGGGAATGGATCCAAAGGATGGACCGTCTAGGGGTGCTTTGATGTTGATAGACAGTTACTTGCAGGGAAGGGGGAAAAAAGTTTGCACAGGAAGATAGTATTACATTGAAACATATTTTTAACCGTTACTTTTTGTTTTGATAAGTCAGAGGCAGGGGGTTTTTTTCTGTTTCCTGACAGTAATGACTCATTGAAACATAAGTGAATTGCACAAAAAGTATACAGTTATCTAACATAACTACATGAAAAAGGGTGACAAATGCAAAAAGCCCACTAGGCAACACAAATATAACATTTTAGAGCAACACATTATCATAATTACATAATGTTGGGCAATAAGAGTGCATTATTTTTACATACTGCTGACATGGCTGAGAGATCAACTAAAAACCAAGACTTTGCATTGTAACCCCAGGCCATATATTTTGTCATTATCCTGAGATCACTTCCATCTGCGGAACAGTTTTGCTTGTCTCAACAATTGGAACCTACTGTAAGTAGTTTCACTTCTTATAAACATATTTTAATATCCCCTACTACACTTCCCGCTGTTACTAAACTTACAGGACTGTATTGCTTATTATGTGAAAGTAAAAGTGAGAAGTGTCAAATTATCACAAGAATGCTTTGTTTAAAAGATCAGTCCACCCATCCACCCACAACTGATATTTCTCTTTTGGGTTGCTACTTACCTCTATCTCTAATAAATGTCTATTAATAAAATAATCAACCAATCACAGTTTGGCTATTAAACCCTGATTCATTATTATAATTAGGGATGAGCCGAACACCCCCCGGTTCAGTTCACACCAGAACATGCGAACAGACAAAAAGTTTGCGCGAACATTCGAACATCATTAACCACTTGCCGACCGCCGATCATCATTTGACGGCGGCAAAGTGGCTCTGTAAGGCGAATCGCTGTCATCTGACGGCGGCCGCCTGATCGCTCACTGTGTCTGGGGGGGTCAGGGGGCGGGTGCGGCGGAGTCGATCTCCGCCGGCCACCCGCGATGCCCCCCCCGGAGTGAAGGAACGGAGGTCCATGTATGTAAACACGGACCTCCGTTCTGTGAAGGGGGAAGGGCTGTGATCACAGCCTTCCTGTACATGGAGGCTGTGACCACTTCACTTCCCCAGCTAGGGCAGTCCCCCCACAGTTAGAACATGCCCAGGGAACACAGTTAACCCTTAGAGCGCCCCCTGCAGGTTAACCCCTTCACTGCCAATGGCATTTACACAGTAATCAGTGCATTTTTATAGCACTGATCGCTGTATAAATGCCAATGGTCCCAAAAAAGTGTCAAAATGGTCCGACATGTCCGCTGAAATATCGCAGTACCGCTAAAAATCGCAGATCGCCGCCATTAATAGTAAAAAATAAAAAACAATAAAAAAACCCCAAAAATGAATTCTCATCATCCGTAAACGCGACCACTTTTGCGAAAACCAATCAATAAATGCAGATTGCGATTTTTTTTATCACAAATATGAGGAAGAATATAAATCGGCCAAAACCGATGAAAAAAAATGTTTTTTTATATTTTTTTGGATTTGTATTTTAGCAAAAAGTAAGAAATTTGTTTTTTTTTGCAAAATTGTCGCTCTTCTTTTGTTTATAGCGGCGATCAGAAATGACGCAGCGGTGATCAAATACCACCAAAAGAAAGCTCTATTTGTGGGAAAAAAAGGACGCAAATTTTGTTTGGATACAACGTCGCACGACCGCGCAATTGTCAGTTAAAGCGACGCAGTGCCGAATCGCAAAAAGGGCTCCGGTCCTAAAGCTGGAAATCCTTCCGGGGCTGAAGTGGTTAAAGTCTATGGGACCCGAACACGAAAAATCAAAAGTGCTCATTTTAAAGGCTTATATGCAATGTTATTGCCCTAAAAAATGTATGGGGACCCGGGTCCTGCCCTAGGGGGCATGTATCAATGAAAAAAGTATTTAAATCAATAGTTTTTTCAGGAGCAGTGATTTTAATAATGCTTAAAGTGAAAAAAAAAAAGAAAAATTCCTTTAAATATTGTGCTTGGGGGGTGTCCTTAGTCTGTGTGTAAAGGGCGCATCTCTGTGAGGTGTAGAACATAGCCAGAGCAAAATGACATTTCCCGGCAATATAAAAAAAATTGCTGAAAAAAGTGCGTGGGGTCCCCCCCCCAGTCCAAACCAGGCTCATCGGGTCTGGTTTGAATATTAAGGGGAACCCCGCGCCAAATTTTTAAAGAAAACTGACGTGGGGTTCCCCCTAATATCCAAATCAGACCCTTATCCAAGCATGCAGCCCTGGACAGCCAGGATAGGGGGGGACGAGCGAGCCCCCCCCCTCCTGAACCATACCAGGCTACATGCCCTCAACATGGGGAGTATGGGTGCTTTGGGGCAGGGGGGCACTGCGTCCCCCCACCCCAAAGCACCTTGTCCCCAGGTTGATGGGGACAAGAGCCTCTTCCCCACAAACCTGGCTGGTGCTTGTGGGGGTCTGCGGGCGTGGGGGCTTATCGGAATCTGGAAGCCCCTTTTAATAAGGGAGCCCCCAGATCCCAACCCTCCCATGTGAATTAGTATCGGGTACATCATAAACTTACTACTTCACCAAAAAGTGTCAAAAAAAGAAAAAAACTCAGGAGACAATTAGGAACAAGCCCTTTATCAAAAAATAAAAATAAATCATTACCTGACTTCTCACTACTACTATATGTTTATATACTAATGCCTATAATAGCTATGTATATGCTCTTTATGTGATTTAATAAAAATTTGAAGTTTGAAAAAAAAAAATAAAAATAAATGCCCCCCCGTTGTAATCCATCATCAATCATGGCATAGGACGGACCTGAAAAAACAAAACAAACAGCTCCTCCTCCATGGGAGGGCTCCCGCTGATTGAGCTCTGTTTGCTTTGGCATTTTATTTATAGTGAAGGGCTGGGCCACCCAGTGGTGTAATTGAGTGACCCGCCCCTCTGACGTCACATGACATCAGAAGGGGGCGGAGTCACCTGTACGTTACCCGGTGGTCCCTCCCTGCACTATAAATAAAACGTCAACACAAAGCCAGCGCAGACAGCGGCAGCCCTCCCATGGAGGAGGAGCTGTGTATGCCGTCTGCGGTAATGCATTATGGGGCGCTCCGTGGCAGCGAAGTCACTGCGAACGCCCCATAATGTTCTCAGTTCAAAAAATGAGTGAACGCCCGATGTTCGAGTCGAACTTATGTTCGACTCCAACCGTGGGCCCATCCGTAATTATAATGAATCCCTATTAATTTGTTCTGCATAGTTTAAGAAAACGAAATTAGAGATTATTCCATAACCTTTAGATATTTTCCATCTTCTAGGGCTGGTTCATACATAGGCGACTTGCGCTCCGACTTGTGTCGCCCCAAGTCACTTGACATCAAAAATCCCATTGAAATGAATGAGAGCCGACTTAATGTACACTACTGAAGTTGCTCCGACTTCAGAAAAGGTTCCTGTACTACTTCAAGGCGACTTCTATCTGACTTGTGCCCATAGAATTCAATGTCGCCTCCAAGTCGGATCCCCATCTACAGGGCCATCTTTAGTATTGATTGGACCCTGGGCAAATATTTTCTTGGGCCCCCTTCCCCCATGCAATTTCACTCTCCACCTGCTCTGAGACATACAATAAATAGCAACTAGACTCAAAATCAATTTACTGAATCAGATCAGCAGTGATTTTGATTGGTTGCCAGAGGTTACAGCATATCATTGCCACCTACTGTCTGGTTGCTAGAGGTTACAGCACACATTACTGCTCACTAATTAGTTGCTAGAGGTTACAGCAAATGCTTTCTGCTTGTTTGGTTGCTAGAGATTACGGTACATCAACACTGCTCACTCACTGGTTGCTAGAGGTTACTGCACATCATTACTGCCCACAGATTGGTTGCTAGAGGTTACAGCACATCATCTCCTCACTGCCTGCACACCATGGACTGGGGAGCACAAAGTTGCTTTCCTGACACCACAGAAATGTGCTGCCCTTTAACAGATACACAGCAGTGCCATAAATTATCAACGACACCCTCATGCATCTGCTGACATGTGCTGTGGACTTTCAAGCATGCCTTTGTCTCCCCAGTGGGCAGCATCCAGTATAGGTAATGGTGAATATGACCTCAGGGGGAGCATGATATACATATGAATGCCACCTTTGTTTACATATCAGTGCAGCTGGCCGCCACTATTTACATATGAATGCCGGTTATTTACATGTAAACATAGGGTCTGCAGGTGAGTCATCTGTACACAATAGGGCAGAGTTGGGCAGCTTTAGTAGCAGCACATAGATATCGGGACGAAGCACAGGTCTAAAACTTCAAGGAACAAGGGAATTTAAACCAGGATAGTTGGCAAGTATGAGGCAGCTGCTTTGGGCCCCACAACAATGACAGGGCCCAGGGCAGCTGCCCCTTTTGCCCTGCCTTAAAGACAACCCTGCCCATCTATATTAAACCGACTTTACAGAAAAATAAATTAATTTACTAAGGTACTCCCCACAAATTACCCAGGCAACCCCCTCCCTTCTCTGACTGGCCACAGGAAAAGTCGCCTGGCATGGAGGTCGTTTTAAAGTCAAGCTGAAGTCGCCTTGAAGTCATGTTCAAAGCCTAGCCTAGCAAAGTCGCCCTGAAGTTGGATCGCCTTTGTGTGAACCGGCTCTTAGTGTACATGCTGGCCCCAAACATATCATACAATCCTTTACAACACTGACAAAAAACTTTAGCACAAACAATACATATAATACAAGTACTCATAGCTTGATGTATAAACAGGTGTCATACTCTTTATAAAATACCTTCATGGCTATCACGTGAAGCTTAAAAATGGAAAAGGTTTATTGTTGTAAAAATATTTTGCAGAAAAACATGGCCTTTTTGCTACTTTTACATTCTCTATACCAGTAAGGCAAAGTTGTGCAACATTATGGCCTGATTCACAGAAATTAGTTGCTGCAGATAATTCACGATTACTATCCAATCTTAGACCTGCAGTATATTAGTTAATTTGGCCATGAATACCCATTTTCCTTTCTCACATGTATCCAAGGCCAAATGGGCACTTAACAAGATAAATTATATTCTCAGTATGGCAACTGCAAAAAAATGTAATCTTCAATTTTTCACCAATCAGAGGAAATGTGAAGAATGTGCTCCTGAGAACAAAGTTGCACTGGATACAATGTCCATTGAGGTAAATACCCCCTGGAGTCTCCATGGATGCAAGCCAAGCTGTTTCATGAGAGAACTGGGATTCCCCAGAAGATTCTCCATGGGTCAATCAATTCCAAAGATCCCTTGATAGTTTCTGAGCAAATATTAGATTATCATTGCTGGTAAATACTGGCCAGTATTTTGCTAGCAAATATTGTATTATCTTTAACTAGCTTACTTATAGATAATTATTGCTGCTAAATACTGGCCAGTATTTTTGATTTTTTTTTTTGTATTGTGTGACTGGCGCATACAAGTATATACTGCTTAAATACATAAACTTTACCCTGGGGTACATTTCAGTAAAGGAGAATTGTCTTTATGCTGCCTGTGATCTTCCTGGCCATGCCCCCCTGTTATAAAAGCCTTAATGGTTGACAAAATAGAAGCTCTTCTTTGGATGTAAAAGGAGAGAACAAATTTTAAGAAAAAAATGTGTTTGTCTGGAGTTCTGCTTTACAATAATATATTTTGGTCTGTGTATTATTTTGTCAAATTGGGCCATTTACCCAATATTATAATATATGGACATACAGCTTGCTGTTAACATAGCAGGGGGATATGCATACTTGCAACCCACTTGCATAGGAATACAACTGATGTACTTAGCTTACAACTTTCAGGGCAGGTTATTCAATTTAAATCTGATCTCCAGGCAAAACCAGAGAAAAAAATCCAACCCCTCTCAACCTATCTGCTCCAACCCCTTCATAATGAAAAAACACACACCGCTTAATGCTTTTTAAACTTACTTTTAAGTGCATCAACTTGGCTCATCCAGTAGTGGGACCTGGTGATCCATCAACAAGTCTTGTATCTGTCCCTCACATTCTTGGCATAGTGATGCTGTCTTCAGCGGCCTAACCTGTCACAGAAATTTGGATTTTTAAATATTTTTTCTGAAATAATAATTGGTCAATTAGCTTGCAAGAGAAATTTACATGCAATGGTGGGGGTTGATTTAATAAACAAAATCAAAGACGGAGTCTGATAAAATGGAATAAAAAATATTCCCTGATATCCATTGTCTGGTATTAATTTATAGTCAATATCCACAAATCAACCTGATCTGCCTCTCAGACTTCATACTATGAATTATTAGTACAATCCAAATATGGCTTCATTGATTTTTTAAGGGCCAATTCACACCACATTTTTTTCTGCATCACAAAAGCATGGAAAGTAGGTTATATGGCTTTCAATGGCATAGTTCACACCAGTGCAGTCAGTTCCAGTGTGTTCCAGCTCCAGAAAAAAAAAGTAGAACATGCTGCATTTTTTCTGCACTGAACTGTACTAGAACGAGGTAAAACGCATCAAAACGCACTGGAGCGCACCAAAAACGCACTGGAACGCACCTGAATGCACTGAAACTCACATGTCCTTATTTTAAGTAAAGAAAAAAAAAGGGGGAAAAACTGCTGTGGACTGCATAAAAAACACACCAAAAACGCATAAAAAACGCACCAAAAAATGCGTCAAAAACGTGCATGCAGAACGCATCCAGACTGCGTTTCTATGATGTGAACTGGCCCTAAGGGTAAAATTATTAAACCCCCAGGAACAGGTGACACTCTAACCTAGAAAAGCCATATGGCGATAGGAACCAGTTTGAAACCAAACATGTTTATTCTAGTGTTAAAATGTATAGAGCAAAAGTGAGGATGACAATTTGGAAAAGGCTATATGAAAAGCCCAGAGGTTCAGTAATGGTGAAGTCTCACTTTCCAAGTGAATAGTTTTGTGATGTTTAGATAATAAAAAGGACAATTATCAAGTGCAGTGGCTGCTGTATGATCTTGCCTGCAGCCTGACGGGTAGACTAATTTAATGGAGTTTAGACTTGGTTACTTTAATTATCCCTTTATAGACTTTTAATTAGTTAGAATTACATTCATTTAAAGCCTTCTTGTTCAGTACGGCAGCTGTTCTCACTGTATCCCCACCGCTGAAGTGAAGCAGCTGGCTATTATATCTGTTAGCAACACCAGAAACCTTTTCATATGTATGAGGCAAAAGTTGTC
>BLSH010378674.1:1613634-1628555 GCA_018402905.1 Glandirana rugosa | reverse complement strand
TGTGTTACCCTGTGATAATGAGGGTGACTGTGGTTGCTACCCCGTGATAATGAGGGTGACTGTGGTTGCTACCCTGTGATAATGAGGGTGACTGTGGTTGCTACCACGTGATAAGGAGGGTGACTGTGTCTTGTAAAATATGTGAGTGACCGTTGTCAGGCCGGGGGATTTTAGACTTCCCCTGTCATCTAACCGAAAAACAAATCTTTCAAACCTCTGGGGACGGGATATGTAACGAGAAAATAATATTAAAAATACATAAATAAATTCGTTTTTTCTTTACTAACGTTTTCCGGAATTTTGTTCACAAGATTAAGACACTAATGTCTTTTGCATAACCATATCTTGTCAAGGAAGTGCCCCGGGGAGGACCTACTGGACTGGACCAAGGAAGGCCTTTTGCAATCATTTCTTTTTTGCTTAAATAAATACATAAAAATTATAATAAAAGAGCAATGTATAGGGCAGGGGTCTCCAAACTTTCTAAACAAAAAGCCAATCTACTGTCCCCTTCAGATTTTAGGGGGCCGGACTGTTGCCAGTGAGTGTATAAAATGTTCTGTGTCAGTGGGAGGAATAGTGCACCATCGTTGGTGTCAGTGGGAGTAATAGTGTCCCATCGTTGGTGTCAGTGGGAGTAATAGTGCCCCATCGTTGGTGTCAGTGGGAGTAATAGTGTCCCATTGTGTTGTCAGTGGGAGAAATAGTGCCCCATTGTTGATGTTAATGAATAAATTAGTGTCCTAAAGGCTGAGTAAAGGCAAGGAAAGGGCCTCACGTTGGATACCACTGGTATAGGGTATATACTGT
The DNA here is from genome assembly GCA_018402905.1 of Glandirana rugosa. Taxonomy (NCBI): domain Eukaryota; kingdom Metazoa; phylum Chordata; class Amphibia; order Anura; family Ranidae; genus Glandirana; species Glandirana rugosa. The sequence continues at coordinate 1,627,745 of BLSH010378674.1, read as the reverse complement.
ACATATACACTTGTTGTAGACTGTTCAATATGACCTTTTTAATAAGGTACTTGCAAAGTACTCTTCTCTTTCTCACTTTCTGATTGATTTCAGTCAATAGAAGTGAGGGTATGTCTAAATGTCATGTGATTTCAATCAGAAAGGTAAAAAGAAGTTCCAGACATAGCCATCTATGAAACGGGTCATGCTGCTGGATAATTTGCCATGTGATTGGACTACCTACTAACTGCAAAAATGAGAAACCAGTTGTGTGCCTATATACCTGCATTTTTAGGTGTTAGTCATAAATTAAGACAGCTTCAACATTTTGCAGATCTCCAATAAATGTCTGTGACAAATAAAATATGACTGCCTATATGTAAATCTGCACTAGTGTAGGAAGGGGTATTTATATCATTGGGGTTATGATTTACTTTTATAGAATGTTTGGCACTAAATAAATATAGCTGAGCAGAATATTGTTACTGCCCTTTTGTATCCAGTTTGTTTTTATCCCGTTTTGGACCATGGTGGAATAAAGCCTCTTACATTTGATTATTTCATATATGTGGTCTATTTGTCGTCACACAGGTCTGTAAATATTTTATCTTTTGTGTGAATAAAATTTCTTGTTTTTAATTATTGTGTTTGGTGCCTTTAAAGTCCCACCTCATTCATTTCTTCCTGTTTTCATTATATATGTGGTCATTTAAGGGGCCTGAAAATGCAGCCCATGGTATAGATAAGAAATATGCAGCCTTCTAGGCATTAAAGAGAATTTGAACTGATCTTTTCCCCTTTACTTAATTATCACCCCCAGTTCTGCATTGTGGAGGCAACCATATTGGTAGAGGCAGGGCTGTGCTTCTTCAGGCCAGAGTGTTCAACTACTGCAATAAATCTTAAAAAAGACACCCCTAGACTGAGCCTGTCTTTGTTAGTGGGCTTTGGAACTTTTATCTTGGCCTGGAAGCCACAGAACAGGTAAGGGAGACCTGAGTTATTTCCAGTGGCCCCTCTGGGGATAAAGTGCTACATACACTACTGTGCAAAAGCTTTAGGCAGGTGTGAAAAAATGCTGTAAATTCTTGCTTTCAGAAAAAGAAGTGATAATAGTTTATTTTTATCAATTAACAAGAGAATGAGAGAAATCCAAGAGAATCAATATTTAGTGTGACCACCCTTTTCCTTAAAAAACAGCATCAACTCTTATAGGTACACTTGCACACAATTTTTGAAGGAACTTGGCAGGTAGGTTGTTCCAAATATCTTGGAGAGCTAACCACATGTCTTCTGTGGACGTAGGCTGCCTCAAATCCGTCTGTCTCTTCATGTAATCCCAAACAGACTCAATGATGTTGAGATCAGGGCTTTGTTTGAGTCAAACCATCACTTCCAGAACTCCTTGTTCTTTAAGCTAAAGATAGTTCTTAATGACATTGGCTGTATGTTTGGGGTCGTTGTCCTGCAGAATAAATTTGGGGCCAATCACATACCTTCCTGAGGGAATGGCATGATGGATAAGTAGCTGCCTGTATTTCTCATCATTGAGGACATCATTGATTTCGACCAAATCTCCAACTCCATTTGCGGAAATGCAGCCCCAAACTTGCAAGAAACCTCCACCATGCTATTCAAAATTTTGACTCATCAGTCCAGAGCACCTGCTACCATTTTTCTGTACCCCAGTTCCTAGGTTTTTGTGCATAGTTGAGTCGTGTAGCCTTGTTTCCACATTGAGGCATGACTTTTTGGCCACAATTCTTCCAAGACCACTTCCGGCTATACTTCTCCGTACATTAGTGTACCTGGGTCACACTGGTTTCCGCCAGTTCTGTGCTGATGGCACTGCTGGATATCTTCCGACGTTGAAGGGAAGTAAGCATGATGTGTCTTTCATCTGCTGCATTAAGTTTCCTTGACCAACCACTATATCTACAGTCCTCAATGTATCTCTGTGTTTCTTCAAAAGAGCTTTCAATCTTGAAACCCCAGTCTGCTTCAAAATCTTTGCCTGCTGGTGCAGTATAACTACCTATGATATAAAACTGTCTTCCACAACCTCGCTTTAGTAGCAGAGTTTGGCTGTTCCTCACCCAGTTTTAAGCCTCCTACACAGCTGTTTTTGTTTCAGATAATGACTGTGTTTTAACCTATACATTAAATTGATGATCATTAGCACCTGCTTGATATAATTGGTTAATCATACACCTGACTCTAATCCTACAAAATTCCTGACTTTCTGCAAGTGTACAAAGTGTGCGAGAATCGATGATGGTTTGAAGCCAAAAGGTAGTCACACCAAACACTGAAGAAATTACACTTTGCTACAATGTAAAGTAGTGAGTGTACAGCTTGTATAACAGTGTAAATTTGCTGCCCCCTCAAAATAACTCAACACACAGCCTTTAATGTCTAAACTGCTGGCAACAAAAGTGAGTACACCCCTAAGTGAAAATGTCCAAATTGGGCCCAATTAGCCATTTCCCCTTCCAAATGTCATGTGACTCATTAGTGTTACAAGGTGTCAGGTGTGAATGGGGAGCAGGTGTGTTAAATTTGGTGTTATTGCTCTCACTCTCTCATACTGGTCACTGGAAGTTCAACATGGTACCTCATGGCAAAGAACTCTCAGAGAATCTATGAAAAAAAAAGAATTGTTGCTCTACATAAAGATGGTCTAGGCTATAAGAAGATTGCCAAGACCCTGAAACTGAGCTGCAGCACGGTGGCTAAGACTATATAGGACAGGTTCCACTCAGAACAGGCCTCGCCATGGTCGACCAAAGAAGTTGAATGCACATGCTCAGCGTTATATCCAGGCAACCTGTAAGCTCTGGTGAACTCCATGCCCAAGAGGGTTAAGGCAGTGCTGGAAAATAAAGGTGGCCGCACAAAATATTGACACTTTGGGCCTAATTTGGATATTTTCACTTAGGTGTGTACTCAATTTTTTTGCCAGTGGTTTAGACATTAATGGCTGTGTGTTGAGTTATTTTGAGGGGACATCCAATTTACACTGTTATACAAGCTGTACATTGTATATTGTAGCAAAGTGTAATTTCTTCAGTGTTGCCAAATGAAAAGATATAATAAAATATTTACAAAAATGTGAGGGGTGTACTCACTTTTGTGAGATACTGTATATGTAGGAACCTTTTTGCTGGCTGTACAAGTATAAACTGAGTCGCTTAACCTGATTCAAATGTGAGATGGGGATTATTGATTTCCTTTTTTCGATTTTTGTGTTGTGGGAGAAACAAAATCCATGAAGTAGGGTGCATGCCCTGTCACTGCTGCAAAAATCAGGATAAACAAAAAGATTGGATTGCTGCACTCCCACAAACGATGCAATTCAATTTTATTAGGAAGATCAATAGAAGCATAGCACAATGGCATACAGGCAGGGGAAGAACACGGGAAGAAGAGGTTAATGCATTTCACATGATGGACATGCTTTGTTAAACCAAGTTGGTTTTGAAAAAGCACATCCATTGTGTAAAACGCATCAAGGGTCTGCGGAGGAGAGCCCACCTATGACCTTTGGCCTCCAAATGACCAATCTGAAGTTTACTGTACTGGGGTCTATCAATTAGAAGGGCCCAGGATAGGACAGGAAGATGAAAGAGGGGGAACCATCCAAGGGGAGGGCAACTTGTAACCGAATCGCTGGATCTGTATTTAAAGTTGCGATTTAGTCACTCAAGCTGGCCCTCCAGAGAAGGGGGGGGGTGAGAAGAAAAGGTATGGTCAAACCTACAGGTATGTAGTCATACTGGACATTATCAGATGGCTTTGGACCCTCTTCCCATTTGGGGTGACTACATACCCCCCCTTTTTTTGGAGGGCCAGCTTGAGTGACTAAATTGCAACTTTAAATATAGACCCAGTAATTCAGTTACAATACTCCCTCCCCTTGGATGGTTAACCCTCTTTCATTTTCCTGTCCTTTCTTTGGCCCTTCTAATTGATAGGGCCCAGTACAGTAAAGTTCAGATTGATCGTTTGGAGGCCAAAGGTCATAGATGGGTTCTCCCTCACAGCCCCTTGTGGGTGTTTTGACGAGAGTCTGAGTATCCTTGATAGCCGGAATTCTGGCAGCATGCAGCGACAAATTCATCTTGATGTTTTTAAATGATGCGGTTTTCATGAGTTGGGTGTATAGTTACAGGAAAAGCCTTATACTATAAGGCCTCATACACGTTTTGGACGCCGCTGTTTGTAGGCGTTTTTTGCAGCTCTCCATGTTATTCAATGGCCCTCTAAAAACGCCGGCGTTTGTGAGCAGTAGAGGGCGTCGGCATTAGTGAGCTGTTTTTAGAACGCGGGACCATCGCGTCCTGTAGCTGTAGTGTTTTGCCGTTTTTTGACGCCAATCGGCAAAGCGCTCACTAACGCTTGCTAACGCCATGCCGGCGTTAACAAGCGTTTTTTGACGCCGGCGTTTTTAGGTTGAAAAATAGCAGAGGATTGATTTTTTAAAAAAAACGCCTACTGACGCCAACGCTCACTAACGCTCACTAACGCCGATGCAAAATGCTGGTAAAAACGCCGATTTTGTTCAAAACGTCGGACCCGACGTTTTGCCTATTTTTTCACAGACAACAAGGTGTACGAGGCCTAACCATCTACCCCTTAAGAAGAAAATCTACGTTTTTGAAACGCGATGGGCTTTCCACTATCATATGCATTCCTGATAGTGGAATATGGTTATTCCCCTGCTTTGACTTACATCAATCCAAACTGCACTTGTTTTATGATATACTATGGCCTTTTTGTCTTTTTATTTATGTTGATTTGTTAATAAAATATTGTTTCAAACTTTTTTTGAGGGTTATTGTTTTCTCACTATGCTTTTATTGATCTTCCTAATCAAAGTCAATTGCATTGTTTGTGGGAGCCCAACCATCCAATCTTTTAGTTTATCTTGTGCGTGTGTGGGTTTGGGTGAGGGGATGTTTGAATCCAGCTTGAAACCCAAAAAAAGCAAAGCTGCACAGATGTCTTCCAAGTCACACCCAAAGTCGCACTGACATACAGCCTTGAGATGAAGATGAAGTTGCACAGTCAATGTGAACGAGGACTTATCACATAATTAAGCTTAATTCAGCCAATTATTGCTCTCATTATAGACAGGTTTGTTCTCTTGTATAAAAGCAATGTATAGTGGTTGGTTTTGTTAGCTTTCTTTAATTATTGTTTTCAGCCCTAAAAAAAAAACAAAAAAAAACACTTTTTTAAGCCAGCTAAATAAAAAATATTTGATATAAATAATATGTAGTCCTCTATCCAGCTAGCAAGTGCTCTAGAAAATGTTTACTGCAACACACCTCTTGTTTGTAGAGCTCAATAGCTAAAGCAGAAATGCACAAATGCAAGAGGATGAGTGATTTATCCTTTACTGGACAACTTCATTTGATACTTTAATCCAGTGGTCTCCAAACTGCGGCCCTGGGGGCCAGATGAGGCCCTTTGCTTGCTTTTATCTGGCCCTTGGGGCACTTTTTCATCCACTGATACCAACAATAAGGCATATGCCCCCCCCCCCACCACCACCAATGACACCAACCATGGGGCACAATTCCTCCTGCTGACACTAACATTGGGGCCCAATGACATCTATGATGGGGCACATTTCCTCCCAATGACACCAAGGTTGAGGCCCAATTCCTCCCAGTTACACCAATAATGGGACACAATTACTCCCACTGAAACAAACAATGGGGTATTATTTTTTCTCACCGATGTCGGGACCTTTTCTACTTCCATTCGCCACAGTCGGGCCCTCCTAAAGTCTGAAGGACTGTAAACTGGCCCTTTGTTTAGAAAGTTTTAAGACCCCTGCATTAATCAATTAAAGCTCCCCATCCCCCAATGCTCCCCCAGGAAGGACATCTAGTGGTTAAGAAGTGGTACTGCAGGGGAGAGCAACGGAGAGGAATTGCTTTGTTCAACTGAGGTGAATATTGCAATATGAGAAGCTTTTTTAACACCAGAACACCAGCTGAGGCACATTTAGAAAATAAAAAAATAGCCCAAAGTTGGGCTTTCAGCCAAGTAAATTCTGCTGGTCTATCTCATTGGCTAACACATGCTGCTCTGATATTCTTTTGTCATGTATTAAATATTTATTATTTAACAACAATTATATACTTATAATACAAATATAAATCAACAGTTTCACATTAAAGCATTACAAAAATAAACAGGAGAAGTGGTTTAGATATTAGGGGCAGCACAGGCAGTTCCTGTTTCAGACACTTTCAACCCCGAGGCCCTCTGTTACCTGTTAGCAAGACAAAATGGACATGGTGCATGCTTTATTAAATAATTTCCCGGTGAACGTGTCCAAAAGTAGTTATGCAAATTTACATATTGCCTGTATTTTCCGCTTAGTAATCTGTCTATACTTTGCAATGTTATCCCCAATACAACACATGGAAAGAGTAAACAAAGGGATTAAAAGTTGATTGGAACACATGGGATTACATTCAGTTCAGCCACGCAGTCTACAGCACAGGACACATTCAGACATCAGGGAGATGGCTAAGTGCCAAAAGCTGTTCAGGTTTTTGCTGGCCTGCAGGAAATATCTTTGACTGACGTTAAAGACAGCTGAACAGCAGGCCACTGAAAGAGGCCAGGCTATATATAATTATGGAGGAAAAACTAGGGCAGTCCCAGCTGAGTCAAGGGAGCGATCTATTAGAAACTAGGTTACGGCAATCCAGGAGGGTCAGTGTATCAGAGATAGATAAGAGATCTCATGTATCCCGTACTAATTCTTTTTCACACTTATGTGGAAGTTCTGAGAAGCGTACATTAGATTTTACTGCTGTAGGTCAGTAGCCTGGTAAATACTGTACTTTTGAGCATCTCAGTGTGACAGAAGGTTAAATGCTGTCTGCAGTGGTGATATGTATTTGTGCTCACTTCACTGCACTAAATAATATATATCAGTTCCATGCAACAGACCAGTTAATGTGCGCACAGCACTTACCAGGCTCGAAGGATTCCTCAAGAGCTATGCAGAATTCCCACAGCCCCCATCCATAGTATAATACCACAGAGCATCACTGAAGCCTTGTTTGTCCCCATGCTCTCAGGACCACACATTTAATTATTAGTATTTAAAGCTGGATTTGTACCACAGCCTTTCTGTTTTGGAGAGAACCTCTGTCAGATACTAATTGTTGTGTCCTGATGGGGGCAATTAGCACTTATTTCTTGTACCAGTGACAGATGACCATAGGACAAGAAGAGACGGCTAACTCTCAGAGACAGATCACAATGTAGCACTGTTCCTGTGGCTCGACTTCTTAGGCCTCCCTCTGATTACATGCAGACAGTTGCTAGGGGTTTTCACTTATCCCCCCTTACTCCCGCTTGCTCGTTACTCAATAAACAGTTCAGGGTATTTGTGTTTTTGGTATTTATTGTGGAACTTGGATGGGAGAAGGGAATAGTGGGATACTCCAAATGAACTATTCACAGTAGATAAGGACAACTCTCACCTGGCCTCACCAGGGTATTTGTGGAAGCAGATACAATGCTTTACCATACTGCCACTTGTATGGAAGAATTAAGTCTTCTTGCTCTCTAGCAGCAGACTTGATGTAACTATTTTATCTTCAGGGCACTATCTAGCATCTCCTTTTACTGACACCTGTCCACTGACTCTTCTAGCTGAAGGGATGGCCCTCACAGGACAGGCACCAAAGACACATATCTTTACTCATAGTAGACAGATTCAGATCCTTGCTGGTGTCTCCCTTCCAGTCAGCTGGGCAGGACCTCTGGGTTCAGCTTTACTCTGACTTCAGGCCTTTAGGTCAACTACTCAAGGCCGCATGACAACTTCTACAGAGAAGGGGCAGCCTCCCCATTCCCTCCGGGACCCCACTATCCAGCTGAACGACCCCGAGAACATGTGTCCAGCATTTATACAGTTACCCAGCATGCATTGAGGCACTTTCCTCTGCCAATAGCCAGGGCTGTAACAATGCCTGTGCCCTCACTTGTCAGGTTCCCTCCCACTGTCCAGTATGCCTCCCTATTGGACCAGTGTGGAACATTCAGACAAGCTGAGCTGCATCTGAGCACCATGAGCAGACCTTACCAATAGATCCTGCTCCCTGGTAGGCAGAGAGCACTCTAAATTTGCCTAACAATCTTCCTGGTAAGCAGAAAGACCCAAAACGATACTCTCTTCTAGCACCTACCTGGGAGGGTGCTACAACAACATAATACCATTTTAGTGTAAGAAAGAGTTGGAGCCTCTATTAGACAGTGGCATTGCCAGACCTAGATGGATTACAACATAATATTGCATAGCTACATTGGTTAAGCTTACCAATGTAAATATATATATATATATATATATATATATATATATATCATACCTGTGGGATCCCCACAGCTGGGAGATGGAAATGTAAAAGCATTTTATACAGTCCTCCATAGACACCTAATCTACAAACTGAGGTCTGTAGGCATAGACCATAGGGTTTGTTCTTGGATATAAAACTGGTCCCAGGGGGGAGCGTCCAAAGGGTGTTGATAACGTGTACTCAGACTGGTCTAGAGTGGTAAATGGAATACCCGATGCTCTGTCCTGGGATCAATTCTGTTTAATGTATTCATAAATGATACCGAATTTGGTATAAATAGCTCAATCTCAGTGTTTGCTGACATCACAAAAATGATACAGAATTTGGTATAAATAGCTCAATATCAGTGTTTGCTGACATCACAAAAATATGCAGGGCAAAAACATCACAGCAGAATATAGACACTTTACAAGAAGACCTCAATAAATTAATGGGGTGGGCAACTACACGGCAAACGAGGTTAAATATTGAAAAATGTGTAGTAATGCACTTGGGGGCTAAAAATATAAATGCAAGTTACTCACTAGGGGGAGAACCTCTCGGGGAATCCAGGACAGAGAAAGACCTGGGGGTCCTAGTTAAAGACAGACTGAGCAATAGCGTGCAATGTCAAGCTGCAGCAAAGCTAGCAGACTATTAGCATGCATTAAAAAGGGAATTTACTCCAGAGATAAAACAACAATCCCGCCACTTTATACAACTCTGGTTCGGCCACATCTAGAGTATTCCATCCAGTTCTGGTCACCAATCCTCAGGAAGGATGTGCTGGAGAGGGTCCAAAGAAGGGCAACAAAATTAATAAGGGGACTGGAGGACCTCAATTACGGTGAACGAATACAAGCACTAAATGTATTCTCCCTGGAAAAGATGCTTGAGAGGAGATATGATAGCGATATACAAATATCTTAATGGTGATCCCAGCATAGGTAGGAAACTATTCAGTCTCAGGGAGTGTAAGAAGACATGGGGCCTCTCAATGAAATTGGAGGAGGAGCGGTTTAACCTTAAGCTGTGTAGGGGGTTTTTCACTGTCAGAGCGATAAGGATGTGGAATTCTCTTCCACAATCGGTGGTGTCAGCAGGAAGTATTGATGGCTTTAAAAGACTCTTGGATGTGCATCTTAGTGAACACAATTTACAGGGATATGGGAAATGATTATTGACCTAAATACACATACACCAAGTACACAGGTTAAACTGGATGGACTAGTGTCTTCATTCAACCTTACAAACTATGAAACTGTAGTAGGCATCACCAATATAGCAATCTCCAATAGCTTCTGTGTCCCACACGGCCCTGCTGCATTGTGAACAAAGGAGGTGGCTCACTTGGCACAGGCACCAATCAAGGAACACTTTATATTTCCTCAATGAATGCAAAGCGTGCTCTAACTAGACAAGGTGAAGAAGCTTGTGATATCACAATCTCCACCTCGTACAATCAGAGAACATTTTGCCATTCACTAAGAAAATGCAAAATGTTCTCTGAATGGCACCTGTGCCGATTGGCGACCTCCTGCATTTAGTAAGCAGCAGGGAAGCAGCTCAGCTAACGGCAATCACTGAATTACTGGTGCCTACTTCTGTGATTTCCATCTTCCATGGGGATCCCAAAGGTATGGAGCATACTGTATATACTTATAGCTCCCAACTGTCTCTGATTTTGAGGGACTGTCCCTGATTTGGAACAAAATCCCTCTGTCCCTCTTTCCTCCTCATTTGTCCCTCATTTTGGTCTGATCTATATAGTTGTATATAAAATACCCTTTTTATCTTTCAATAAATGTTCCCAAGTGCTAAACCTTTCATCCAAATTTTAAATTGCTGCATTTTTAGATTTCAAAAGCCAGTATTAAGGAATAATAGTGGTGAAAAATAAAGCAATTGTTGGTTTAACAAATCTGTTTTTTTTTTGTATAATTCTCCTTTAAGGGGCGTGGCAGGGGTGTGTATCCAATACCTACATACTTTTGCCAATAGGAGTCAGTGGCGGCTGGTGAATTTTTAGGATGGGGGGCAGGCCCCACCCTTCCTTTTTGACCTCTCCTACTTCTAATAAGCCCCACCAGTTATAGAATCCACCCACTCTGTCCCCTGTATTCCACATATTGTGTCAGGAGTACACAGTATCACAGGTGGGGTAAATTGCTGCTAATAACACAGGTATGGGTAAATTGCCGCCAATAACACAGGTGGGGGTACATTGCAGCCAATAATACAGATGGGGTAAATTGCAGCCAATAACACAGATGGGAGTACTTTGCAGTCAACATCACGGGGGGGGGGGGGGGGGGTACTTTGCAGCCAATATAACAGGCGGGGGTAAATTGCAGCCAATAACACAGGTGGGGGTAAATTGCAGCGACTAATAGTTGGGGGTACATTGCAGCCAATAACACAGATGGGGTAAATTGCAGCCAATATCACAGGTGAGGAAAATTGCAGCCAATATCACAGGTGGGGTACTTTGCAGCCAATATCACAGGTGGGGTACTTTGCAGCCAATATCACAGGTGGGGTACTTTGCAGCCAATATCACAGGTGATGGTACTTTGCAGCCAATATCACAGGTAGGGGTACTTTGCAGCCAATATGACAGGTGGGGGTACATTGCAGTCAATATCACAGGTGGGGTAAATTGCAGCCAATATCACAGATGGGGTACTTTGCAGCCAATATCACAGGTGGGGTACTTTGCAGCCAATATCACAGGTGGGGTACTTTGCAGCCAATATCACAGGTGGGGTACTTTGCAGCCAATATCACAGGTGATGGTACTTTGCAGCCAATTTCACAGGTGGGGGTACTTTGCAGCCAATATGACAGGTGGGGGTACATTGCAGTCAATATCACAAGTGGGGTAAATTGCAGCCAATATCACAGATGGGGTACTTTGCAGCCAATATCACAGGTGTGGGTACTTTGCAGCCAATATCACAGGTGGGTTACTTTGCAGCCAATATCACTGGTGCGGTACTTTGAAACCCCCCCCCCCGAAGTCGGGACAAGTCCCGCACTTACCCCATCTAATAGGCCGGCAGGCAGGCAGGAGTGTGCAGAGATCGGCATGCGGACAAGGGGGCTGTCAGTGTGCAGAGATCAGCATGCGGACAGCAGACTGGAGCCTGTCCCCATCAGTCCGTTGCTCGTCGTGGCGCAGTCACGGGTCAGGGAGTCACATCCGCCACCACAGTGACCCGCCCGCGCCCACCGCATCCATGCCATCCAATTACACTGAGCCATAGGCTCAGGGCAGCCAATCAGGCTATGAATGTGCGCCTGTTCAGCACACATCCATAGTTTTAATGGCTGACCGATAGGCTCACTACTTGGCTGTCATGTCAGGTGACAGCCAAGGAGCCAAAAAAAAAAAAAGAAAGTCAATGTACCGGCGCCTCCTGTAGGTACCAGGCTGACTTTTGTTTTCTTCTTGGCCAGCGGGGAGGTGGCGCCCAATTGCCCCTTATAGACCGACCGCCCCTGATAGGTGTCCCTCGTTCCAATCTCATAGATGGGAGGTATGCATACTTATATTGGTCCAAGATGGACCACTGTAACTACGGTATGTAAAAATTGCCATACCTAAACTTCAGATTTGAACATCCAGATTCCTGGAAATATGCCATGTTCTCTTTTTACATATTGGTGGTGTAGTGTTTTCACTCAGACCTGAGCACAGTATCTGCTGTATAAATAAGGGAAACAGACCTCTCCTGTTCTCCTGATGTATAGTCATGTACTCACATGATATAGAGAAATAGGGGATTCGTTTTACATGTCCCAGCAAAGAATTGTGGGCAATGCATTCAGGTGCAGGACTGAGTGGGGGAGCTCCAGTATCTCATTATGTCTCCTACCATTATACATTCCAAGGTTGCCTGGTCTGAAGTCTGAGCAAAGGATTAAAATTTTTAAACACTGAACCACCAGAATGAAAATACATATTATTATTATTATACAGGATTTATATAGCGCCAACCATTTGTGCAGCGCTTTACAATATGAGGGCAGACAGTACAGTTACAATACAATACAGGAGGAATCGGAGGGCCCTGCTCGTTAGAGCTTACAATTTAGAAGGGAGGGTATCCTATATACAGTAAATTTGTATTTGGGGTAACTAGCAAATAAAATGCCACTTGGAGCTTAGGGGTTAAAGGCAGAAAAACAGTTAAAGAACAGGGGTACATGGGCACAAAAACTTCTTAACAAAGGAGGAACGAGTACAAATGCCACTAGATGGCAGTGGGACATGGGCACAAAAATGTTGGACAACAGAGGAATATGCATATTAAAGGGAGAGTGTACGGGCTCTCAGCGACAAGCCTGTGAGAATGGTAGGTTGTCTTACAAGGCTGTGGGAAACATCTAAACTATGTCAGGATTTACAGGACAGAAGACAATGCCGACATGACCTTCCTCTGCACGAAGTGCCCCCTGGGGGCAAATTGGTGCAGCTTGTAAGCCACAGGCATGTGGTCTTTCTAAGTATTTTTTGCTGTTGTAATATTCTGCCTGTTTTGTGGTATACCATGCTGTGGTAAATTATTGATTTGTTGATAATTTTACTATTCTAATCATATTGTGGATATTAGGCTAATGTGTGAAACCAGTGTTGTCTCAGCATATATTATTATGCTGCTCATCATATTTTCACATATTGACAAATCATATTCCATATACAAAATTCATATGACATTTCACAGTGCAATCAGTGCTTTGTGCAAAAAAATCCTTGATATGAACAAAACCTTATTTAAAATGTGATTGATAACAATCTTCCAATGTTATTGTTATCACAAAAGTGCCAAGTCGTGCTCCCCTCCTATGTGCCCACACTCACCAGCTCACAATGGATTAATCGCCAGTGTTTAAAAGGGTCTGTAGTCCTCCAAGCTGTAGCTTTTATTTTCCTCTCTTTGGACTCCAGCAGGTGGGTTAAAACTTCTCATATAAGTGTAGGGAAATAGAACCAAGAAGGTTCCATAGCATAATTCCATTTTTATTGATAAAAAAGTATTAAAAAACAAATTGCGCGCTTAGAAAAGTACTCCTCTTGTATATGGGCATGTAATATCATCGCTCTGGAACTCAATTTGCGTTCCAAAGAACGGGCGTGACATCACCGGAAGTATCCACTTGCTTAATGCATTTCGCTCTGCCCAGGAAGCATCATCAGAAGCTTCCCTCAGATGATGTTCACCGATACACTATATTGTCAATAGTATTACCCTTGTCAAACACCTACCTGGGAAGGACAAGGTTGTACTGACGCGTGGTCACTTGATTCGTACCAGGCTTTTCTGTACCTACTCGATCAAACCCCACCTCCTTGAACTGACCGGACGTGTCTCAGGACTGGAGTTGGGTTATCTTGTGGAAACCCTACTTAATCTCTCCTCTGACACTTGGTCCGGAAGAGCAAGTAGAAGTCACGGACTAGAGTGTTTACGTGAAGATTTTCTTACCAGTTTGTAAGGGTTTCTGTGTGAGGATTTAGAACACCTGTCGGAAGGGACTTCTCAACTTCGACAATATCGACGTTTCCCACCCGGTTGAGTTATAACTTTTAATGCCTGATTCTGACCCTACGGTAATTTCAAGTACGCGCACATTTCCGTCCACAGGGTTATGATAACTGTTATATCACATAGCCACTTGTAGTAGACTCCCTTCGAAGACTACTACGAAGGACCCGTCTCGCTTTACGTAATTCGTTCACCTATGAAGGCCACTACAGTG
>BLSH010378674.1:1579725-1591035 GCA_018402905.1 Glandirana rugosa | reverse complement strand
CGGTGGCCTCGGGCGGCGACGGACGGACTCGGGTCCCGGACGACGCCATTCCCTCTCCGCTCCCCCAACGGTGACTGGTTGCCCCCCCAACAAACGGGCAAGAAGGCCTCTGATCTGTTGGTTTCCTGCCTGATTCATTTTTTGTAGTGGTCATTTGGAGTTATTTGTGTCAGAGACAAGGATAATACTACGTGTCTGTAAGAATACACGGATGAAGCATTGATTCAGGAGACCTTTGCCTGGTTCCAATGGGCATGACCTCTGCCCAGTCACACCTGTTTTCATCCTATAAATCTTCAATCAAGACAGTGGCAGCCAGTGTTTTTTTTTTGGGGGGCGGCAAACAACCCCCCCGTTGGTCAGTGGCAACCCCCTCGCCTCTCCCTTACCGCAGCAGGCCCTGGGCTCAGGCAGGCAGCGGCGGGCTCCGGTGGCAGCGGCGGGCTCCGGTGGCAGCGGCGGGCTCCGGTGGCAGCGGTGGACCCCTGTGACAGTGGCAGGCTCTGGTGGCATCGACGGGCTCCAGTTAGCGGGGGCTCCTGTGCCAGCGGCAGGCTTTGGCGGGTTTCAGGCTCCTATGTACAGTGAGCGACTCCTCCCTTCTTCTCCTAGGCGTCCAATAGGGTCTCCTGTCCTTTCAGCTAATTGGGTGAGGGGTATCAGACCCACTTCCTAGTTGGCCGGGAGGAGGATCAGTGTTGCAACAGCGAATATTCATTCGCTGATGTGGTGCAACACACCTGGGTGGGCTCCAGGCGCAATGCTCTGTGCCCCGAGCCCACCCTATTTGTAAACCTATTAGAGCCTCTGGCTCTAATCAGTGCTTCAATAAACACCCCCCCTCCACCTCCGTCATAGGAATTCATGCGCCCGGTATGGGTAGGGAGGGCAGTGGGGCATGGACAGGAGGGGTACCGCTCGTGCGCCCACATTGCATGGGCCCCCCCCCTGAATCAGGAGTTAGCACTGAGGTAGGTCACAGCAGGGTTGGTCAAACATAACCTTCTATGGTCTCTGGCCAGATGCTGGGAGTAAATGTTTTTTATGTGCAAATGTTGCAGGTCTGCCATAACTTTAAAATGTGTATGTTAGAAAAAGATCCTCTTACCTTTCCATTTCAATCTGCAGCGCTGTAACTTTCTGTAAAATTTAATTCAATCTGGCAACCTGGTTGGTATACCGAACTTCCCCAGAAATGTCATTTCCTGGGTGTGTGTGATTGGCTCACTGATTTCCCCAAAAGTCTGCACTAAGATAAAAGTCAGATTTTAGGCATCCTCTGCAAGAAAATTGTCATTTTTGTTGAGGTAAACAAATCCTCCTAAAGCATTAATTACTTCTAAAGGGATGCAGACACTGCAACATTCCTCATTAGAACCCTGCTAGTGCAGCAGCCGATTAATAATGAAAAAGTCACTCAGAATCACTTTGCACAAGCAAAGAGCTTTTTCTTCCGAGCAGCAACAGATAGGGATCTGCAACAAACTTTGTTAAAATCCTTCAATGTATATAGATCTCCCAGAAGGGAATGTTTTTTTTTAACAAAAGTGGAATTACTCTTCAAGCCGCCTGTGGATGGGGCCAAGTCAGCAGGCGATCATACTGTCCAGACAGACTTGGTCTATGGAGGTATGTCAATGCATAAAGCAACATTTGAACAGAACAGACACGCTAGTGATGTCACAGCTCTGGAGGAGCCACAGTAAAAGGGTGGGGGACACAGACATCCAAAGTATTCTTAGCTGTGATTAGGGTCTATGGAGGCTCTTTTACCATTTTTTTTTCTTTTTTTTGGGCATATTAACTTTTTTGCACTTCAACTTATATCTTTCAATATGTCCAAGGAAGGAGCCTAGCAATCAAAAAGCTGACATTTGAAAATGTTCTTATTGGAAATAGATTTTCCTTTTCTACTTGTGTATTTATTCCTGGCTAACACCAGCAACTACTTTTCAATACTTGTATTTATTATATTGTAGCTTATCAATTCTTAGATGTGATTGTTGAATTTGTTTTCTTTTATAGACTTTATTTCCCTTATTTTTACCTGGTGATCTGGCCAGTAAGTCTGTTGTTTTTAAACAGCACAAGCTCTCTTACAGATGTAGCAGTTAGCAGATTGACA
Source organism: Glandirana rugosa (assembly GCA_018402905.1). NCBI lineage: Eukaryota > Metazoa > Chordata > Amphibia > Anura > Ranidae > Glandirana > Glandirana rugosa. The sequence goes on along the minus strand of BLSH010378674.1, from coordinate 1,588,910 downwards.
CAAACTATTTACAACTGACAGTGGTGCTTACAATGGTCAGCTTTTATTTAGTTATATAAAACCTTTATGCCAAAAGGGAATAAAAACAGTTTATAAAGTGTTAGCTGTAGTTCAGCTTCACTTTGTTAGTGTATCTAAACCTGCTAGTACATCGAACACTCCCCTCCTTCCAGATTAACAATGCAGCTCTCCAAAGGTTCCCCTGTGCTCTTTCATCCAGAGAGGGAGCACTCAAACACGGGGCTGTGTTCCTGGCTAGGATTACCAGGTGAAAACATAGGTATGCAACAAACAGGAGGGCACAAACACCCAGTGCGTTTCAGGGGCCCACCCCCCTTCCTCAGAGATATGCATAGCTCTGAGGAAGGGGGGTGCGCCCCCAAAACACGTTAGCTTGCCAGCTTAGCGGGATTGCATATTGACACACAATTCCCACTTGCTGTGGCATCTCGTGTTTTCATGCTATTTTATCTTCTACTTTTGTAAGTATCCATTTGGCATTAATTATTGAACAATTGTTTTTGAGGAAGGCAGCACTAGCACTGGCCAAGCATTTCTGGTGCTTGCTCATCTGCAGGCCTGGAACCAACATAGCGGGTGCCTGTGGGAGGAGGGGAGGGAGAATAGCAGACACACTTCTGCTACCCTCCCGTTCTTGCTGTGACCCGGAAAGCGACATCTATGACCTCACTTCCAGGCCACCTGCCACTTTCCCCAGCTAGCATAGCCAGGAAGCAATGTTTTGCAATGTGATCTGCATTGCAAAACATTTAGTGGAGCACTGAAGAGACATGCAGAGTCTTTTAGAACTTGTCACCGAAAAAATCATCACATAGAGGACTTTTTGTCCCCTATGTGATAATAAAAAAAAAAAATCCCCCCCCCCCAAAATTTTGAGGTCCCCCACGTATAAGCACGTACGAGCGTAAACAAATCACGCGTCGGAGGTGCCTACGTGTGAAAAAGCTGATTGCGATACACGCTATACTTCACCACACACAACGTAGTGAGAGCAATAATTCTAGCATCTCCTCTGTAACACTAAAAATAAGTTTAAGGTTTGACATGTTGGGCATCTATTTACTCGGTGTAACCTCATCTTTTAAATTTTACCAAAAATATGGGTAGTTTATTGCATTTGTTTGCCCTAATATTTGCGGTAATATCGTGTGATATAAAAAATTGGAACTACCACTATTATATTCTCTAGGGTGTCTGCTTTCAGAAAATATATAATGTTTGGGGGTTTGTGTAATCTTTAGCCCTAAAACTATTTTTTAAACGTGTGCAAAACACGCAAAAATGGCTCTGGCAGCAAAAAAGGTTAAAACCACTTTTAATCCAGTAAACAGCCCCCTATGCAATACCACAGTTCACCAGAGAGGTCAGCCTAATTCAGCTGATGCTGGTGTGTGGCACTACTGTCAATCAATGCTACTTCTTTAACTATAGATATCTGTAATGAAGTGTTTAGATCATTGGTCTCAAAGCAGTAACATAGACTTTTAATAAAATATATGTATTATTAGCAGACGTTTTGGTTTACCATCACTGTGCTATTATAAAAGTGTCTTGCATCACTGGTGATGTGATGTACAAGGACAGATGCTCCTGACAGCAGTAAAACTAACAGATCTGCACTGATTGACTGGAGGAAGACTTTACGGCTGACCTCAAACTAACTTCTCCTGCTTTTACTTAGGCCAGAAATTCACTGTGATCGTTCACAGCCAGCATTTCACAACTAGGAACAATGCTTGTATTTTGCTCGGTATATGCAATACTTTTTTGGCTTGTTTATTAAGGTAGGGCAAAATGCAATGACTGTGTGCAAAGTTCAACAACCCATCGCAGCCGGTCAAATTCCAGTATACTGTAATCAGATCATTAGATGAATTCTGACCTAATTAACCACTTCACCCCCGGAAGGATTTCCCACTGTAGGACCAGAGCACTTTTTGCGACTCGGCACTGCGTCGCTTTAACTGACAATTACGCATGCTACGTTGTACCCAAACAAAATTTGCGTCCTTTTTTTCCCACAAATAAAGCTTTCTTTTGGTGGTATTTGGTCACCTCTGCGTCATTTCTAAACGCCGCTATAAACAAAAATAAGAGCGACAATTTTGCAAAAAAAAAACAATATTTCTTACTTTATGCTAAAATACAAATCCAAAAAAAAAAAAAATATAAAAAAAAAATGTATTCATCGGTTTTGGCCGATTTATATTCTTCCTCATATTTTTGGTAAAATAAATCGCAATCTGCGTTTATTGATTGATTTGTGCAAAGTTGCCGCGTTTACAAACCATGAGAATTAATTTCTGGCGTTTTTACATTTTTTTTTTCACTAGTAATGGTGGCGATCTGCAATTTTTATCGGGACTTTCATATTGGGGCGGACATGTCGGATATTTTTGACACTTTTTTTGAGACCAATGGCATTTATACAGCGATCAGAAATTTAAATATCCACTGATTACTGTATAAATGTCATTGGCAGTGAAGGGGTTAACCTGCAGGGGGAGATCTAGGGGTTAACTGTATTCCCTAGGCGTGTTCTAACTTTGAGGGGGCGGGGCTGTCAGGGGCATAAGAGTTCTAACTGATCCAAGTGACAGGGATCAGTAGATCTCTTACATGCCGCCTGTCAGAACGGGGAACCGCCGTGTTTACTTTGGCGGTTCCCCGTTCTTTCCCTCTAGCAGCTCATTGCAGCTCGCAGGCGGACATCGGGTCCGCCCGAGTCGCGGGCACACTCCTCCTTTCACCCTGCTGAGGAAAATCTTACATTTTTCACTTCATGATCCGGGCCAGTTATGTTATTCAGGCCTGCCATCCAGGAATTTAAGTGCACCAATGAGAGTGGCTAGCTGAAGATGCCAAGACCTATTTATCTTCAAAGGGACTGAAGTTACTATTGCCATAAAGCCTCGCACACACATTTCCAGGGCTCTGTATATGCAGTGGGTGTGCAGGACAGTTTATCTGGGAAGTTAAGATATATGACTGGTGATTTGATTACAGTGTTTGTTATTGGGTCTGTGGTGCCAGGAGACAGAAGTGAGTAATCTAACATAGAGCGGGTCAGTCTTCTGCTCTCCTCCTGCCTGGCCTCATAGAGCCAAACTTGAGTAAGGGTAACCAATCAGGTACAGATTGCCAATTAGTGATTTATCATTATTGAAGGGTTTGCTCTGCTCTTGGGGTTATTCTAAGGTTCCGAATCCCCTGAAAGCAGCCTGCATGTACCATTAAGCTATAATGCTCATAACTACAGTTATTGTTCTTCTATTGCATTCCTTGAACATATTGCCAATGTTTGTTACCTATCCACAGGAATACTACAGTAAAGACAATTGTGTTTTATAATAATGTCTGTGTTTCTCATTGGTCATTGCACGGACACTATTGCCAGGTGTGCCAGAGGGGCTGGGACAGTTCTTCAGGGTTGAGAGGCAGAATACGGGACTGAACATACTAAGCGGCTCCTGCGGGGGTAGCGCTCCACCTCTATGCAGGCGTTTCCTGTAATGAAGACCGGTCACTGCTGCTCTCCCTCCTTTTGCAGGATGACTGGTTTTGTCTGCAGGGTCCCACCCATAGTTCTGATCTCTCTACAGTGGTGACATCATCACTACTTTTACAAAGTAAAAAATGGGCTTGCAAAGGCATTTGTTGCACACAATGTGGAATTATATTTTGACTATTAAGGCTATTTTAATTACAGTTTTTGAGTTGAGAGATTAGCTTTGACCCCCCTGGCGGTATTCCCAAGTGTGGCTCGGGGTGAATTTACTGTACCATGAGCGGTAACCCCAAGCAACACTCGGGATCGCATCGCTGGATCCAGGCAGCGTTACTTACCTTGTCCCCTGGATCCAGCAATGTCCCCCGCTGTGTCTGTGGGCTGTGTCCTCCGCCCGATGCCTCTGTGTGCCGGGCTCTATTCCCTGCGAGCATCGCGACGCATGGAGGCGAAGACCGGCGGCAAATTCAAAAAGTGAAACACACAGTAAACATAGAGTACACTGTAATCTGTAAGATTACATTACTGTATGAAATCATTTCACATCCCATTTGTCCCTAGTGGTTTGCCCAGTGCCCTGCATGCACGTTTATATTATATATGTCATTCTTTCTGCCTGGAAACTTGAGAATGTCCATGGCAACCAAAAAGTTGCCCTTTACGTCAAAAAGTGGTTTTTGATCAGCTAGAAAACACCGATAGTAAATAAGAATCATTTGCAGAATTGAGTGATACTGATTTTTGGGGAAATTTATCATCAGACCCTGAAAGTGACGACAGCGACAATTCTGCATATGAGCAAATTTCAGTGTTTTTGATTTAATTACATTATTGAATACATTTTATTACTATTATATTATTATTTTTGATAATTATTTATAGTTATTTATTATATTATAATTTATGATTTCATTGTTTCAAACTTTATCATACCCGGGATGTCTACTAGACACTTGTTTGGACAGATTTAAGTGAGTTTATTCCTAAGAATTACAGGCCTACAATATAAAACGCCAAATTTCTATGCAAAACAATGTACCGCTTTTAGACGCAAAAATCTGACATAATCATACCGCCAGGGAAGTTCAGAAGCCCACACTTACATTTCAGCCTGACTGTGGAAATGCCAACACTTTTCCTTTCCTTTCCTATTTTTGCATGGTTGTAGCCTTTTGGGGGGGGGAGGGGGGGGTTATATTTATGGCTGTAGAAACAGCTGTACAAAAACGTAGTTTATACAAAAGCAATACCTATATTTGCATGCTCTATATGTCAAACTCTGCAGTTAAAGGATATGTAAAGGTTTGTTTTAAAAAAAAAACAAACACGTTATACCTACCTTCTCTCTGCAGTTGGTTTTGCACAGAGTGGCCCCGATCCTCCTCTTCTGGGGTCCCTCAGCGGTGCTCCTGGCTCCTCCTCTTTTTGAGTGCCTCGTTGGAGAACCGCTTTCTCTCGGGGCACTCGTGCGGGCACGCTCCCATGTCCTGCTGCTGCGTCCAGACAGCAGGACTCGGCTCCACCCACTGGCTCCTGTGTCGTTGGGTTTGATTGACAGCAGCGGGAGCCAATGGCTCCTGCTGCTATCAATCTATCCAATGAGGACCTGAGACACCTTCTGAAGCGGGTGTGCTCGTCCCCATCACGGGAACATTTGGGCCCAGGTAAGTAAAAGGGGGGCTCTGGGGGCTGTTGCACTACAGGAGGTTTTCACCTCAATACATAGAATACATTAGGGTGATAAACCTTGAGGGTTTACAACCCCTTTAAAGGGTACCTGTCAGTATGAGTCTTTACAAGACTGCATGAATACATTTCTGACATGTCCTAATATTGTATAGAGCAATGTATAGTATACATTTAAAAAAAAAAAAAAAAGCTGTGCATTATTAAATTAAAAATCAGTCCCTGAGCTCCAGTCCTGAGTCTTTGCCTAGGCTGAGATTATGTTATTAGTCTACTGCAGGCAGGAGGAAGCATTTTTTCATTCTCCTCTCCTCCAGTGATCAGACTGCAACATTGTAACTTTGTAGCGAGTCACATAAGGGCCGGTTCACACTGAAGTGGCGCAACTTGCAGGGCGAATCGAGTCGCCTCGCTCGAATCGACCTCAGCGCGGCTTGCAGGAGACCTATCATAGAAGTCAATGCAAGTCGCGCTGAGGTCGCCCCAAAAGTAGTGCAGCAACTTTTTTTCTAAGCGGAGCGAATCGACTCGCTCCTATTAGAACAGTTCAATTGCACTGCATTGAGGCGACTTTTCAGGCGACTCAAGTCGCCTGACAAGTTGCCTAAGTGTGAACCGGCCCTAAGAGACTGCATCAGGGGCTGATCTGTGTGAGATATATGTAAAGGCGGAGAACTGCACGGCCACCAGGATTTACCTGACAGAGTCGTTACAGTGAGGGAAAATTTTTTTGATCTCCTCCTGATTTTGTATGTTTGCCCACTGACACAGAAATGATCAGTCTATAATTTTAATGGTAGGTTTATTTTAACAGTGAGAGACAGAATAACAACAAAAATATCCAGAAAAACACATTTCAACAAAGTTATAAATTGATTTGCATTTTAATGAGTGAAATGAGTATTTGATCCCCTATCAATCAGCAAGATTTCTGGCTCCCAGGTGTCTTCTATACAGGTAGTGAGCTGAGATTAGAGGGCACTCTCTTAAAGGGAGTGATCCTAATCTCAGCTTGTTACTTGTATAAAAGACACTTGTCCACAGAAGCAATCAATCAGGTTCCAATCTCTCCACTATGGCCAAGACCAAAGAGCTGTCCAAGGATGTCCGAGAAAAGATTGTAGACCTAGACAAGGCTGAAATGGGCTACAAGACCATCGCCAAGCAGCTTGGTGAGAGATTGACAACAGTTGGTGCGATTATTCGCAAATGGAAGAAACAAAATAACTGTCACTCTCCCTCGGTCTGGGGCTTCATGCATGTTCTCAGCTCGTGGAGTTGCAATTATCATGCTAAACGGTGAGGAATCAGCCCAGAACTGCACGGGAAAATCTTGTCAAGGATCTCATGGCAGCTGGGACCATAGTCTCCAAGAAAACAATTGGTAACACACTACGCCATGAAGGACTGAAATCCTGCAGTGCCTGCAAGGTCCTCCTGCTCAAGAAAGCACATGTACAGGCCTTTCTGAAGTTTGCTAATGAACATCTGAATGATTCAGAGGAGAACTAGGGTAAAGTGTTGTTGTCAAGTGAGACCAAAATTGAGCTCTTTGTCATTAACTCAACTCGCTGTGATTTGGAGGAGGAGGAATGCTGCCTATGACCCCAAGAACACCATCCCCACCATTATACATGAGGGTGGAAACATTATGCTTTAAGGGTGTTTTTCTGCTAAGGGGACAGGATAGCTTCACCGCATCAAAGGAACGATGGACGGGGTCATGTAGCATCAAATCTTGGGTGAGAACCTCCTTCCCTCAGCCAGGGCATTGAAAATGGGTTGTGGATGGGTATTTCAGCATGACAATGACCCAAAACACACAGCCAAGGCAACAAAGGAGTGGCTCAAGAAGAAGCAAATTTAGGTCCTGGAGTGGCCTAGCCAGTCTCCAGACCTAAATCCCATAGAAAATATGAGGAGGGAGCTAAAGTTACCAAACTTCAGCCTAGCAACTTTAATGACTTGGAGAGGATCTGCAAAGAGGAGTGGGACAAAATCCCTCCTGAGATGTGTGCAAACCTGGTGGCCAACTACAAAAAACGTCTGACCTCTGTGATTGCAAACAGGGGTTTTGCCACCAAGTACTAAGTCATGTTTTGCAAAGGGGTCAAATACTTATTTCACTCATTAAAATGCAAACCAATTTATAACTTTTTTGAAATGCGTTTCTCGGGATATTTTCGTTGTTATTCTACCCCATAATTTCTAATTTAAATCCCATCATAAAATAGGAAACATTGTACAAGGTCGCAGACTACAGGCCTTACCTGGCGATGGAAGTACCAACTCTTAAAGGCAGTAGTCACATCCCTTTTCTTGCTGCTCTAACTTTCTAATTCAGTTTCACACTTTCACTTTCTTAATCTCTTTTTCTTCACCACATTGTATATTCCCTCTCCCCCCCCCCTCTCCCCCCCCTTTTTTTTCCTTACCCCCCCCACACTCCAAGGGGGTCCCTGGGATGGGAGGTGGGGACCAAGACACTAGGCGCGAGCCACTTCTCCTCCCGACCCTCCCAGATTGCAGAGACCCATGACCTTATTGGCTGTTAAGACTCCCATAGGAAACTTAGAGGCACCTTTCTCGCTATAATAGAGGCCTGACTCGATATATATTGTCTCTCTCTATTAACAAGTTAAGTTTAACTCTAGATTCCAAAGGAGGGTTCGACAAGCCAACACCATGCACTCAGTTCTTAACTCCCCCCCCCCTCCCTGCCTTAACTCCTCTCAGTAGTTTTCAATATATCTTAAGTCAGTGCTTCTTCTCTACCTAGTCCACCCCACATGTCTATACCAGTAACTAGGTCTCGGTTATACTTGCTTTTCCTTTTCAGTCAAGATGTAATGTCCTATACCATATATGTACATATGTTGTTCCTATTTTAATAACTTGTAACTAGTATCTTGGAAAACCTTCAATAAAATTACCTGAAACAAATAAAATAGGAAACATTAAAGTTACATCAGTTTAAACTTGCTTATGTTACATTAATAACTCAAAAAGCGCAGTCCTTGAAAATACATCAAAATTTCCCCAAAAAAAACGCCAAGAGCAAACATTTAGACCCCTTTCACACTGACTGTATAGTGATACAGTCAGGGATGGAGTCATAGGACCTTACGAGGTCATTCCCTCATATAAAGTCCCAAAAATCGTTCTTTTCCCCATATACCCTTTCACACTGAGGTAGTTTTCAGGCGTTTTAGTGCTGGAAATAGCGCCTGTAAAGCGCATGAAAACTGCCTCCCATCCCGCCCGAGTGTGAAAGCAGTGCATTTTGTGGGACATTAGGAAAAGTCCTGCAAGCAGCATCTTTGGGGTGGGTTGGGAGTGCTGAACAGGAAGTGTGCCCTGAGACCTGATTCGCCAGGGAGTCCTAAGACTCTCTGGCCAATCGGATCTCAGGACCTGCTTCCTGATTGGCCGGGAGGAGAATCAGTAAGACAATAGCGAATATTAATTCGCTATTGTCACACAACTGGGGGGGCTCAGGACGCAGCGCTCTGCGTCTGAAGCCAACCTTTTTTTTAAGCCAATTAGAGCCTCAGGATCTAATCATGTGCTTAAAAAAACAAAAAAAAACCCATTGGAATCCATGCATCCGGCGCCATGCATGTAGATTAGGGGCCGGGTGCATGGATATGGTTGGGCCGCCACTGGCGTTGGCACAAACCATTTACCACTGACAGGGGTGCTTACAATGATCAGCTTTTATTTATTCATGTAAAACCTTTTTGCCAAAACAAAAAAAAAACAGTTACTGATTCGTGTACTAATCTAGGACTCCGAGATTAACCGAATTTTTTTTCCAACCGAAGTCTGCGTCTCGCGACGCAGGACTCGGGGGGGTCAACACACTGTTATCGCTTAATTATAAGCGATAACAGAATGACTAAGAGGAGGGCCGGTTAGTCCTTCGTCCAGGACTCTAGGCTAACCGGTCTCTCAGAATCCTGAGGGACCG
>BLSH010378674.1:1551222-1565695 GCA_018402905.1 Glandirana rugosa | reverse complement strand
CCCCCAGTCACAATTGTCATTGGGGACAGTTTGGGTTTTCGTTTGTAAATTATGTGATCATACCCTTCAAGGACGTGACAGACACGAGTCATTTTATATATCTTAGTATTTTTATCAGATGTTATAGTTGGTATATTAGTTGTTATAGACGATATTATTTTCTGTTTCGTATTGTTATCTCAACTCGCTTGTGGACCTTCAAGCCCAAGACGACCAGGCAGGCTTGAAGCCCTGTTTCAGGCCCAGGCCCAGGCCTGCCTTGGGCTTGCTAGCGTGCCTGTTGCTTGGGGTAACTTTAGTTACCCCTGGGCTTGAAAATCCGTGTTTTTACCGACATCCTTTCAGGACTGTCCGTGCGATCGTTCGGGTTCCGTCCGGACCCGGACCCGGACTTTGTCCCGAAGTTCGGACGGACCAGCAGAACCCGAACTTCCAGGTGTTCGCTCAACTCTATTGTTATGCTTTGTCTTTTATTATAGCAGATATTGTTGATTATATGGTTGATATTGTAGACTATTTTTATGATTCTATATATTTTACTGAGCACAGACAGTGCAGGAACTTCCCATACTAGTGTATTAAATGTTTGCTTTTGGGTTTGACAGGGGTTACTGTTAACACTGACCCCCTACCCCATTGGGATATTTCCAACCAAGAAGGGTTAATGTCGGGGGGGGGTTGTTTAGCCTATGGTTGATGCTTGGCTTCCAAGGTGCACTGGATCACAAGGTTGATTGGTTTGCACCAGAACTCCCTAGCCCCTGCTCTCTTATCAAATAATGATGATTTACAGAAGATTTTCTAGAGACAAGTCAGCTACACAATATAAAAAGTTGAGCATTAATGGTTGGGATTTTCATGAGATCCGTTAAAGAATGTCTTGTTCATTCACTACATTTTTTGAACCACCTTTCTCATATTTAACATTATTACTTGTCAGGCAGGTAAACTGCTTTATCTCCAGGATCCTGTTTGTTTTGGCTGTTACTTCATGTACTTCCTTAATGTACATAAATAATGACTCGGCATGGAGAGTAGGATAGAGTGCTGTACTTTTTGTACTATACAAGTAATAGGTACCTGGGAGAAGGGTGTGTAATAACTAAATACTGGCGGAGGACAGTGTAATGACATTGTACACAGATCACACCACCTTCAACTCTTTTGGGCACCTGCAAAGATTGGCATATTACATGGATATGGACGATTGCTGTCTATGCTCCAGAACAGGGATCTCCAAACTGGAACCAAATTTGTCCCTTTGTTTGCCTTTATCTGGCCCTCGGGACACTATTCCTCCCACTGATACTTGCAATAGGGCATTATTCCTCCCACTGGCAAATGCGATGGGGCACTATTTCTCTCACTGGCACCTGGAATGGGGCACTATTCCTCCCACTGGCACCTGTGATGGGGCACTATTCCCCCCACTGCCACCAATGTTGTAATTTTTTTACTCCCACTGACCACCAAGCCTATGGCACTGTTTACTCCTGTTGGCCACAGTCCAAACCCCCTAAGGTTTGAAGGGCAGTAAACTGGCCCTTTGTTTCAAACGTTTGGACACCCCTGCTCTAGAAGCACAAGCTTGCACCCTTACAATGTCGCCCTTAGTTTGCCTTCCTCCAAAGCTGATGGGTTTCCACTCCACATTGGCATAGGCACCATTTCCCTCTTCTTCAGCACTTGCATCCAGCATCTTCTTTCTTTTGTCATTCTTCTTCTACCAAAATATCTTTACCTCCTAGTGAGTCTTTTTCTTTTCACTATTTAGTACACCTTTAACCACTAACCTCTGAACCTAACCTAATCAGATTAAGGGCTCATACACACAGGACGATTTTACAGCTGCTGTTAAGGGCATCTGACTTTTTTTTTAACTGTCTCTAAATGCCCCTTCATGTTAGCCTATGTGTCCATGCATACATAAACTTCCAGAGGCATTTGGAGGCATAAGCGTTTAGGGGCAGAAGAAAAAAACCACAGCCTGTGCATCTAGGAGCAGAGGCTGTTGAGCTATAAAACCGAAAAACGCCTAAAAATGCCGCTAGGCACAGCTAAATGCTGTAACAAGCATTTAGCTACATTTTGGTGTTTTTACCTTACAGGGAGTGTTTTTACTGAAAAAATGCCAAAAAAACTAACGTCAAAAAACGCAGAAAACTCCTATAAACGCACATAAACGCCATTCAAAAACGTGGCTAGCAGCGTGTTTTAAACACTGCTTCTTCCTGGCAGGAGCGATGGCATTTTTCTAAATGTCTTGTGTGCATGAGCCCTACCTGTCTGCACCAAAAACATTTGTGCTCCACCATACAGATGGACATTTTAGACAGATGGTTGGACAGTGATTATATCACCCATCAGCTGCTGTCATAACATGGAACCAACATATTGTTATAACACATTTATAATAAAATAAGATGATCATTTCATTTGACTGTCTGCCAACATGCTTGCAAATAGAAAAAGTGTATGGCTAGCCATATTCCAGAGGACGTTTAGGTTAACATTATGAAATATTAAATCCACCCTGGGAGATTACTAGTGACATAATTTACGCTGCTCCTCTGTGGTTCATTGATATGAATCTTAGTCATCCATACAATTAGATATTGCTGAATAATAGTGCCAAATAAATATATCTTGTGATGAACTCTATGCATGTATGGTAGACCTATAACTTCCTCATCCTGAAAGAGACAATTTTGGCACAATAGTGGGCCAAGCTGACAGTGTGTGAGGCAAAAATGACAAATAACCTCAATACACCAGCATTACAAGGAAATATTGATCAGGGTGCGGGGGATTTTCTTATTGTAGCCTACTGAGTTTATAGGGCACCATGGTTCATTGGCTTTGACAATCGTGTGCAGTGTGTCAATTTACTGTTGTGTAAAAACACTTCTTTAGATTAGATCAATCACATGGCCATCCTTCTTTAGTCCATATCCTTCCCCTACAAATATTAAAGTAATATTACATATAAGTTGACCTCTACAGTATATTCCACTGGAATTCCAGTTAAATAAATTAAAATACATTCACATGAACAGCATGCCTGCCTAAATAATTCTGTTATACTCTTCTGGTAATCTGCTTAACCAGCCTTACAACTTCCGTCCTGTTCAATGGGTTGTACATGGATATCCCCAATGGTGAGGAATGTAGAGAGTGCCTGATTAGCTGGCAATGCTGACACTCTATTATCATACTAATTCTCAATGCTTGGGAGATAATAAGGATATAGGGATCTTTAATGAATGTGTAACTGGACTAAGGGATGTGTTACATATATTTATGTGTATGTTTGCTTTAAAGCTAAAATCTGGGCACCCACAAAAATAACACACGTAGCACCTGACACTTTCTTATACACAGTATAAAAACATGCACTATTTAAATCTTTCAGTGGGCTAAAGAAAGTGTCCCATGTAAAGAGTTGCCGCAGTGCTTGGTGGGGTTGGTAATAGGTACCCAAAGGGCATGGTTTATTGAAACATACTCATTTACAACTTTAAAGTTGGGTATTCACTGCTAGATATTTTTTTCAACATTTTTAGTTGTATGAACACACAGGACGACGATCGTACGTACGATCGACGCAAATCGTATGTTGCATAATGTAACTTGCATACTGACTGCACTACACGATCGTACGAGCATAGAAGAACGTTCAGGTGCATGTAATTAGCATCCGGCCGTTCCTGACTTCTGGGCATGCGTGTTTTGCACAATACAACTTGTTGTACCAACTGCTCTGTACACATGATACAATGGTCGTATGAGCGCTTGTTGGTATGACCAAGTTTTCTAGTCTGCTCATACAGCTCCCTTGTACGACCGTCGTATGTTCGACTGTTCTAATCACGCATACGAACGATCGATATCGCATGCAACAGTTGTTAGTACGACCTGTTGTATACGATCGTCGTCCCGTGTGTACGAGGCTTAAGAATGTTTGTTTTTATAATCATTAGGGGGGTCAAACTGAGGTTTGCTTTCAACCGCTGCGATGAGAAAATTCAAAGGAGGAGGATTGAATTTTTTTTTCAAATGTACAAATTTCTAACAGTAAAAAAGAGCAGCAGACAGTGCCAGACTATGTGCAGTAGTACAGGCACAGTTTTTATTAAAAGACAATTGGCAACTCACTTTTAGATGTTAAAACAAAGCATCTCTCCATGATATAGTTCACTGCTCTCCATAGGTCCACAAGGTGGATGGTCAGGATGCTGCTGTGGCCACCAGCAGGATCAGATGCCACTGTAGGAGCAGCCAGGTAATTCCAAGGACCAGGCTGGAACACACAGGGGCAGTGGACAGAAAGTAATATCACTGTGGCGGGAACAGGAAGCAGAGGGGTGTGGTTACACATTTCAAAGCCCTGCTGCTTTTTCTTCAAACTATGGGCATGGTGTACCCCTGGTGACTATTCTGGGGCACTTTAAAGGTGCCACTTTATGATGTGCCTGCAATTTCCTTTGTGACCGATATACCTCTTTCTTTTAAGGATGGCTCTCGCCTTCGCTGCTCAGCTTTCCACACTGAACAGTCCCTTTCCAGGTGACCAGTCTTTTTACAGAGAAAACATGCTCAGCTTTCTTTGCTTTGTACAAGGGTTCTTCAAAAAGTTTGCAAACTTTTTTAAACTAAGTTATATATATAAAAGTGCAGAAACTTTTTGAAGACTCCTCGTATATATTTTCTCTTCCTTTCACATATTTTCTTTCCTTCTGTTATATTCATGAATTAATCTTCCTTTGGCGTATTATAGTGCTCTAGCTTGGCTTCTAAAGTGCTAATAAGGGCATTATATAACGCTGGAAGGCTGCATAGAAGTAGCGCCACCACGTGGATATCTTTCATTTCCTCTCCAATTGCATATAGCTGTTTTACAATTTCTAGCATGGCAACCCCATTATATATAGCTTGCTTTGCAGATATAGTTTACTGTTTAGTTTTGAATGCTCATGCAGTTTTTGTAGTGCAGTCCACATACCTTTAGCTGTATTTTCTTTTCATGGATGTGCTGATCATCTTCCACTAGCAGACTTATGATTGCTTTTTCCTTTTTTTCCCGTCCCATTCCTTTATGGGTCCATTAGTGGGTATATCTGTATTCAGTACTTGCTACAAGTCGTGTTTGCTTAGCAGCATTTCCAGCTTGAACTTCCACAGCTGGTAGTTGGTATTGTTGAACTTTGCGATTGCAAACCTCACATCTGAGCAACTTGCCATTTTTCAGCAGCTTGGATGCAGCATTTGCCAGCTTGTAGTATTCTGTTTAGTGTTTGGGCCCATAACATGTTGGTTATGTGTTAAAATGTGGCACTGAGATCTTGAGGAATGTATAGTTCTGTTTTACTTTCATAGGAGAACAGCATACATTTTTGAGAATAGCATTACAGGAGAGAGCAGAGAAAAAAAACTTCCTTCCTGTGCAGAATATATAAGTTTATACAGTAGATATGGAACAGAATCACCCCCTTTAAAATAATCAAATTTTGTTGCTTTGCTGCCTGAAATGAAGACAGGCACAGTTTATCTTTATCCAGCTGTATTTACTTATAACATCTGAGTGGAAAGATATAACACCAAGATGTTAGAAATAAAATAAAAAACAATTCAAAAACAGAATTACTGAGTTGGAAAAAGGATCACCCCTTGTGTCAGTATTTTGTTGAACCACCTTTTGCTTTAATTACAAGCTTTAGTCTGTAGGGATTTGTCTCTACTAACTTTTACATCTAGATTTTGTAATATTTGCCCACTCATCTTTAAAGAAATGCTCAAGTTCAGTTAAATTTGATGGTGACCGTTTGTGGACTGCAGTCTTCAAGTTGTTCCACAGATTTTTAAAGTGGTTTAAGTATGGGGTCTGGCTAAGCCATGCAAGGACATTCACCTTTTACTCCTTCAATCTTTGTGTGGTCATTTTACTGCATGCTTTGGGTCATTGTCATGTTGGAAGGTAAACCTTCTTCCCATTGACAACTTTCTGGCAGATTTTCCTCAAGAATTTGATGGTATTTTGCCCCATCCATTTTTCTTCTATCCTGACAAGTGCTCCAGGCCCTGCTGCAGAGAAACCCACCCCCATAAAAGGATATTACCACCTCCATGCTTTACTGTAGGAATGGTGTTATTTTGATAGTGAGCTGCATTGGATTTCCCCCAGACATATCGCTTGGTTGTGAGGCCAGATAATTCAACTTTAGTCTCATCCTTTTCGGCCAATTGGGAAACGGGTTTCAGACCTCGCTATTATCACAAAACTGGGTGAGCTTGGTTCGCAGTGCTCTGCATCCTGAGCCCAACCTATCTTGAAGGCTATTAGAGCCTCTGGCTCTAAACACGTACTTAAAAGAAACACCTCCCCCCGTGGGAATCCATGCATCCAGCGTTCAGCATGGAGGCCAGATGCATAGATAGGGAGGGCGGCGCCCGTGCACCCCTGATGGATGGGTATCGATGTAGGCAATGTTGCCACCTATGCTTTAAGATAATATGACTTTTGTTTTTTCTGGAGCTGTAAGCAAAGTCCTTTTCCACAAATAATCTTCTACAGGAGCTGAATATATACTCAGACCAGGCTTCTTGTAGTTTTTGGAAATGTAAGTGGAAACTGTTATAGCATATTAGCAAAACATTTGTTGGTACTTGACTTCTGTGTTGTGTGAGCGGACACATCTCTCTGCTATGTACAGGAAGAATTGTTCCCAACTGGGGCAGGATGCCAGCAGCAGCACATATTACAACTGTGCTCTAAATATAGCCTGCATTTTGAGAAGGTGCAACTAGTAATTCTACACTTACACAATAGTTTTCCATGAGCTGTAATCGAACACAGACTCTTTTTTTGTACATTTACGGCAAGGGCCTGATAATTGCAGCCAGTTAAAGTTACCTGAATGTCAGTGTTTATATCGGTACGTTCTGGGACTAAAGTACTATTGGTTCTGGGTGTTTGTGGGCTACTGTATAAAAAAATTAAGCTTTGAGAGACAGAGGGTATGATCTGACAGGTTATGCTGTTTGTAAGTGCTGCTATTTTATTCATTTTAATCTGCACAGGTTTAGAATAATCAGTTTTCTACGCAATCCACTGCAGCCAGATTTCACAAAGCTCATCATTTGTGGGGTGGGGAAGTCTGCCTCATAAGGCTTATGCTGTGTAACTTTGTTACTCTGCTTGATGTATGATCAGATTGCAATTTTTAATCCAGGCTTGAAATAAAATGGAAGCTGCCAAAAACATATGACTGTCACTTTAAGGCCTCATTCACATGGGCACTGATGCCCATACACTATGAATGGCTGCTTCCCAGATAGCTAGGATAACTTGCCAAAAATTTGTGGCAGTGTTGAATTGTAAGTCTTAACTTGTTGCATATTTTCACAGGTAATTTGTGCACTTGAAGCACAGGTTCTAGTTGACACTTTTCCAATTTGTAGCAAATTTGCATGGCAAGTCTCTAGCAATAGCAAAGTTGTAGTGGTGAGTCTACAGCAAGAGCTCTGCAAGACACGGTGACCCCTGTGGTGGGATGACTATTGCACAACATAACTGAACCAGAACTTTGATCTGGAGTCATGCAATGCGAACTTGCTGCAATTGTGCAACAAACTTGTGAAGCCTGGCAAGTCTAGCAATAGCTTAGCAAATAATTTTCAATTTTGCAGCACAATTGCTTGCTATCTGGGTCGTAGGCAAGAGCCAAAAGGGGTAATAATATTCTGCTGTGGTGAACTTCCTCCTCTATTAGACACTTTACTTGGAATGATAAACACAGGAGGAGGGCAGAACTTGTGTTTTTTCCGGAATTCGGGGCTAGCGGCCATACTTAGAGAGATGTGATTGCTGAATTATCATCAGAGTTTCCTCCTAGCAGGACTATTACATGGAAATATGGACTTGGACTATCTCTTTTTTTTTTTTACACATTGGGGCCTCACTTGTATGCAAAAAGTATGTACACCACAGCACTGAACCCAAGGAAAGTAAAAGGATTTGCTGCATTACTGATGATGTGCCGTGATGTGAAATTGTTCTGCTTCAAGTTGCTGAGGACTGTATGTAAATGATGCAAGAAATACAAGTAAAAGATTTTGTGATTAAACTATACCAACTGACCTGGTCATTGTGAAGAGAAGAGTGAATTGAATGAGATTATGCTTAAAGAAACAGAGCTTGAGTACTTCAGGTTAACCCTTCGGGTATCAAAGGAGTGAAGTTACGGGAAGGAGGAACAGACAGCTCAGGAGTGGGAGTGATGGTGGCTGGAAGATGGAGGTCACATAGCTGGGGTGGTCTGGCATTCAGGATGCACCTTCCCGAGTGGTTGGGCTCCTATCTTAGGATCCCACTGAGGAACGGAACCAGGCTTAGGAACCCAGCCTGGAACCACAAAGTGTGAGACCTTGGGATGTCTAAAACTCTGCTACTAGCCTATGGGTTGAATGGTTATGTGATGTTATGTGGTGCAAAAGATGGTGGTGAGAGACAATGGAGGAGATCTACTAAAACTGGAGCACTCAGAATCTGTGCATGGTAGCCAATCAGCTTCTAACCTCAGCTTGTTCAACTAAGCTTTGGCAATAAAATATGGAAGCTGATTGGTTTGTATGCAGAGTTGCACCAGATGTTGCACTCTCTAGCTTTAGTAAATAACCCCCAGTGTTCTTTGCCTGCCACTCCCAAAATGCCTCTGCAGTCCGTGCCAGGACAGGTGTCACCGGCAGGGAAAGTGTAGAAGACATTATCCTTTCATTTGTGGGGCCCTAATGAGGGGGCAACAACCCACATGCTAACACGCTGTATGGAGGCAGTCGGTTCAAGCCTATTAGGACACAGCCGGTTACCATAATATGTCAGGTGTCTGCTTCATTAAGGAAGACTCTTTTTTGTCACCACTGAAGAAAACCAGCTTCTCTTTCCTCCTTTTTCAGTGGCCCAGAGAAAATATTGTTCAAGCTTATTGGTACCAAAGCATCAGGGCTTTTTGGCATCAGGAAAGAGTTTTCCAGATTTGCAAGGCTGCCACCAGGTCTTCTATTTCCATATTCTCTAAGGCTGGCCAAAGATGGTTCAAACCATGAATGGACAGGCTGAATGTACCAAGTTGATCGATCAGTGTGGGTACAACCAGCCTGCTGGATTTGCTTGCGATTATCGCAAGCGGCTGCTACAGCCACTAGCGATAATCACCCCCCCTGGACAATTGTTTGGCAGAAGGGATTCCCGCATCAACTCGGACTGTGTTGACGGTAGAATCCGGTAAATTTCTTTCCTGCAATCCATGGTTGCAGGAAAGAAATTAACACCGTCTATGACCTGCCTTACAAAATTTTACCAGGCGGTAGTTCAAATCTTATCTCATGCCAGCTTTAGTAAGAGCCTTCAGGCAGCTCTTTGGGCTACAGACAGCCCCCAGTTTCATTGTCTGTGTTATGTGGACCTTTATTGCTATTTTATTTCTGTTGCCCACCCCTCAGTTGAGCTGCTTTTGGATGTCCCAATTGCCTCTGAATCTGTGTCCCTTAATGAAAATAGGTTTTTTTGTACTTACCAAAAAATCTATTTCTTGGAGTTTATTAAAGTCCCAACCCACTGTATTTTGTGATATTACTTCTATCACTGCTCAGGTTACTGCTGCTAGAAATGTAAGGTTTGTAATGTTAAAGCTCATATCAGGTCAGGTAACCACATTTTTGTTCAATAGCAGCTTTACATAGCTTTAAGCAGAACTAAATATAAACCAAAAAATGTTAACTGTCTAATTGTGTGTAAGCAACAAATCCCATCTCATCAGCTATACTAATATATATATATATATATATATATATATATATATATAGATATAGATATATATGCCAGTCCGTGTATATCCAGTAAATGCTTCCCATTTGTATGTACATAAGATACACAGATATAGTATTGATATATTTAGGAGACACATAGTGAATGTGTTAGCTGAGAAATATATCTGTCCTAGCAACAAAGAACCGATTGTTGGATGCATAACATTGCAGCCTTTGTTATCATGGTAATTATGTGAACTATACTAAGCGCAAAGGCCACAAAAGGGAGAGAGTCACACCAAGCAGAGAAAATGAAAGAAAGAGGATGAAGAAGAATAAGGAATGAGGAAGAATGAAACAGCTGAGAAAATAGCAAGGAGAAAGTGAAGCTATACATATATTAAAGTAAAAAACAATAGATAAATGTTACTAGAAAAGCCACACAAGTCCACAACCTAGGGTGGCAAAGGAAGGAAGCAGGTTTCTTTTCTTAACAGGCTGAATTCATTTGTAAGCAAGCAAGAAAATTATTGGTTGTTTAAAAAAAAAAGCCCTATAAAACTGCCCTGGGGGCATTACCTTTAATTACAGCTCAGTGTATTATGTGTTCTTCTATATTGTGTTCTGAATCAGTAGAGTTTTTTTTTGTTTGTTATACGTGCTAATTCTTAATTGCAGTAGCCCATAATAACCAATCATAATACATTTTGTACTGGTCTGACATTAGCAAAGTGACGCTGCACTAATGTCAGTGTGTAGCAGGCTTAAAGCGGAAAGCGGAAAAACTGTAAGGGAAAGGCATAATGATCTGGTATGCACCGCATACTAACTCATTATGAAATGCTCACCTCAGAAATGTTTACCTCAGAACGAAGCTCCGACAGGTCCGCTCGGTCAGACATGCTCCCTCGGGGGATCCTTCCGGGTATGCAGCTCTGGCGCCGTGAGTAGCCAGAGCCGCGAGACGTCACTCCCGCGCATGCGGGCTGGAGCCCGTCTTTCGGGCAAGGCTCCGTGCGCCGGGCCTTCGCCAGGACCTGGTGTCATATGTGCCGTGACGTCAGCGGCTGCATTTAGGGCGAATATCTCCTAAACTATGCAGGTTTAGGAGATATTCATTTTACCTACAGGTAAGCCTTATTATTAAAAGTTGGGTATACAACCGCTTTAAGTGTGTGGAATGGAACTGCTGCAACCACCAAACAAGTGTACGCACACACACACTAATAAGACTAAATTAAAACCTGTACTTAAATGATACGTGGCTCCTTTAAATGTAATCTACCTAGATGATATATGTGTTATATTCAACTAATACAACATCAAATTGTGAAAATAACATATGAAATATATAAATAAATTATATCACGACATAATTGGGCCTTTGCTTTATCTGACTGAGCATCCTTTTTATTACAGTTTCTTTTTTTTTTCAACACAACAAGCTGTTCTGCAGATTCTGCAGATGTAGAAGTCTATTTATTTAAAACCTTTATCCCAGTAACTTTTAAGCTGTAACTGCTTAAAAAGTGTGAGCTGAAGTTTGTCTTTAATTTGTTAGTGTATCTAAATCTGCTAGTGCATATAACTCCCCTCCCCCCCAGATAGGGCCGGTGCAAGGATTTCTGTCTACTTAGGTGAAGGTACATGTTGGTGCCAACCCCCCCCCCCCCTTACAACCATCCTCCTGCCACCCCCCTCTTCTGCACAATACAAACCCCCATCCCCATATGGCATACACTTTATTTGCCTGCTGATGTTACATCATCAATGTTACCATGCATTCAGTCATGAATGTAATACAGTGTAGATCGCATTGCACTAAATTCTTTCCTGGCCTTGGTGGCTCGGGAAACTGTCAACGTCGCTGTGGACATGGCACAAGAGACGGTCTGAGACTGCGGATATGGCACAATAGATGGTCAGAGACTGTGGACATGGCCCAAGAGATGGCCAGAGACTGCGAACATGGCACAAGAGACGGTCAGAGGCTGCGGACATGGCACAAGAGACAGTCAGAGACTGCAGACATGGCACAAGAGACAATTAGAGACTGTGGGACATAGCACAAGAGAAGATCAGGGACTGCAAACATGGCACAAGAGAAGATCAGGGACTGCAAACATGGCACAAGAGAAGATCAGAGACTGCAGACATGGCACAAGTGACAGTCATAAAGCTAAAAGCAGCAACGATCTTGATTGCCCTACTTCTGCAGTGATGATCTTCATCTATGCTGTGCCACTTGCGCTCTTCTTGTGCCTTCTGCTAGCCCTGGTTCCTCCCCCTGGTCTCACTCGGCTCCTTCTTGGGCTCCCCCTAATCTCACACGGCCTCCAGTTTAGCAGCGATTGTCTCTGTGTGCTGCTGGATTGGAGGTGTTTGCGGTCCTCTCTGCTACCGCCCAGGTGAGAGGAGGGATTTTTTTTCTTTTAGCATAGCGATCCTCAGAGGCTGAAGGAAGAAATCATGTCTCCAAGGAAGGCCATATTGCTCTCTGAAAGCTGAAAGCAAGGTTGGAGCCAGCATAAGCACTTCTTGGAGAACCCCTGACTTTGCCCCCCCTCTCCTTGTGCCCTCAGGTGGTCCCCTTGTCTGTCTTATGCTGGCGCCGACCCTGCCCCCCAGACTGACAATGATGCTGTCCAGGGCCGCTGATAAGGAGGTAGGTATCACCAGCCCTCCTGTACCAGGCCCGGCTGTGCCAACTCAGTGGGGGGGCAGAGGTAGAGTGAGCAAAGGCTCCAAAATTCTGTGTGTACCGAGATGCGCTAATCCCCTGCTGTGCAGCTATTTTGAAAAAAAGAACTTCTCCTTCCCTCTGTGTTCAGTGGGGGGCAGGGGGACAGTAAGCGGACTATTTAATAACTTTCAGGTTTAGGCAGATTAATCTGCAGCAGCGCTCCACACAATCACATTGAACCCTGGCCCCTTCTATATCAATACACCAGGGCCGGTCAGAAAAAGCTGCTGAGGATTAGTCCGCCTAAACCCGAAAATGTTTAAATAGTTTTCTTACTGTCCCCCCAACCCCCCACTGAACACAGGGTGCCCAGAGAAGTTTTTTTTTTTTTAAATACCTGCACCTTTGAGAATCTTGTGTCCTTTTTATGCCCGTTTACATGGTGGCAGGGGATCATACTGTTACAAAATGCTTTCTCACTGTATAAAAATTATTCCAGCAAACCAGTCATTAAGCTACTTTTACTGTCCAGCAATACTATAATCTGTGTTTTGTGTAAACCATTGAGTCAGAATGAAGGGAGCACCTCACAGGGTCATGGGGAGTGTACTTCCTGAGCCATTAGCTGTGTAACTTCCTCTTTATCTGTATTCTGTAGCACCAGTCACATTCAAATTATACAAGGCAGATCTGAATCCACTGGGTTTACAAAACTAAAAAAAATAAATGGTATTGGGTACAATCTGGGTATCTTATCAATCTTCATTAATCAGACAATATGTTAAAGAAGGTCTTGATTCCCTCACCATTAAACTCAAAGTTGCTCGTCGACATTGTTATTTTAGTTTCACATAGTTATTGTCAGCAAAAATAAATCAGACAGGTGAGTGTTGAATAAGTTATACACACTTTTTTTTTTATATCAAGCTTATGGCAGAGTGAGTAAGTAGCTGAGAGCTGGGTTGAGGAAAACCCCTCATGCATTACAAATAGCTAAACAAAAGGTGTTCTCCAAACATCATATAACCAACTGGGGCCGTACAGCAATGTCTGAATGAAAAACTGGAGCGCTGAGTATTTGACTGTGAAATATGTATTCATTTCAAAATTTAAAGTATAAGTAAAGGCAAAGCTTTTTTTTTAAGTTTAGGATAGAGTGAAGATGGATTTGAATACATATTAGGTTTTTATTGCTGTCTGTGCCCCCATTAAAGAGATGTATCCTCTCTATCTGTCCTGTTTACCATTCATTTACCAATATCATTGAAAGTGAAAGTAAAAGTGTAGCACCCTCTAGTGTGCTAGAATGGGAGTGTACGAAGTTTATTTAGTGTAGGTAAATTTGGCTTGGCTAGAAGTCAAGCCTGTGTTTATTCTGGGTCAGGGTTTAAGCGACTCAGGGAGGCTGGAATGACTCATCAGGCAGCATTTCTGTTTCCTCCTCCTATTTGCTGGACCTTTGAGAAACTTCTAGAAGAATGGGAGGGAGGTTAGGATGAGCTGCCTGGGGTATGAGGTAATGAGGGCCCCAACTAATCCCTGGCAAAATGGGCTGGCAGGGGGAGGGACCTCTTAACCTTCCTGGCGGTATTCCCGAGTGTGGCTCGGGGTGGAATTTTAGTACCATTAGCGGTAACCCGGAGCCACACTCGGGATTGCATTGCTGGATCCAGGCTGGGTTACTCACCTTGTCCCCTGGATCCAGCGATGTCCCCCGCCGTGTCTGCGGGCTCTGTCCTCCGCCCGATGCCTCTGTGTGCCGGGCTCCGTTCCATGCGAGCGTCGCCTCGCACGGGGGCGGAGCCTGGCGGGAAATTCAAAAAGTGAAACACATAGTAAACACACAGTACACTGTAATCTTATAGATTACATTACTGTATCAAATCATTTCACATCCCCTTTGTCCCTAGTGGTTTGCCCAGTGCCCTGCATGCACTTTTATATTATATATGTCCCCTGTTTCCCCTACACTTTACAAAAGTATGT
>BLSH010378674.1:1537070-1549590 GCA_018402905.1 Glandirana rugosa | reverse complement strand
TGGAGTGCTGAGGAGGTTGTTGGAGGCCCTTGAGGGAACCCCATAGTCTGCTGGGGGGGGGGGTGACTTCAGGCCTGGGGCTCGGGTGGTGGAGAGATCCTCTATAACACACAGGGAATACTGTCCTGGATGCATGGGAGCAGGTGTGAGGACAGCAGGAGAGAGTCAGCATGCCCAGGAGATCTCCAGGGAGAAGACATCTGGGTGGCTGGTGAGTGAAACAGTCAGGGAGGACTGAGAGGCAGCCTGCGAGGACTGAGGAGTGACAGTCTGAGATGGTTGTAGAGTCAGTCTGGGAGGACTGTAGAAGATTAACCAGTGAAAGGGGCGGCTGCAGCCAGGTGGGCTGGCAGTGCCTGAAGAGGTGATGCTGGAATCAGTAGCCACAGGAGGACAGCTGGACACTGGGACTTTGCTACACAACCAAGGGGTCCGCAGTCCCTGTCTGTAATGGGCCTTTGCTTTATCTGACTGAGCCGTTTTTGTCAAACCATCGAACAGTGTGCCAGCTGGGTCTGTGATTTTTGTGTTGCAAGCAAGTGGAGGAAGCTGAGGAGTGTGTAAGTAGACTGTACAAAGGAAAGTTGTCCCTGAAGAGTTTGGCTAACATCAAGTGAGCCTCCCATAATACCCTTAACCCCATCCAAGTTTATTAGCTAATATATAAAACGAAGAAAAAAAAACAAAGCTGCAAGGACTGTTTCTTGACTCAAGAGTTCTGTGGAAATTCAGTGCAGGGCGGGAGATCCCATATTCACCAGCGACTCCTACGGGGGTAGCGCTACAAAAGAAAATCCCAAATTTTGGGGGTGTCCCCAGAAAAGTAATAGAGGAGAAATCTTCCAATGGAGACAATAGTTCTTGTTCTCCCTTAATTTGCAACCTGTTTGGTTAAGGGGCAGGAAGTGAAGGGAAATCTCCTCAATGGGGGACACAGATGGATCTATCCAAAATTAAACAAAAGCTTTGCCTATAGTTCTACTTTAAGGCTAAACTCCAGGCAGACAGCTAAATACACAGATGAAATACCTGCTAGAGAAATTGTGTTTCTGTCCATCCATTCCTGAAATATACATATTGCTTTTTAGTGGACAGGGAAGGTGCAGCAATATTTAATCATCTACACATATTGAAATCTATAGCAGAGAAAATTAATTGCTAATAGTTTCGTTCTACAATATAGAATTGCAGGATCCTTTAGTAGATCAACCCAAAAATCTCTTGGCAGTTGAAGCAGCTCACAAGAAAGGTGACAAACTGTACAAAATGGCATGGGGTCCCCTTAAAATTTATAACAGACCCTTCAGGTCTGGTATGGATTTTAAAGGGGACCCCACAAAAAAAAAAAGCATGTCTTCTATAATTTTATAACCGTTTAATCAGGAACTGAGATAAGGTGGGTTAAGTACCAACATTCTAAATTCTGTCCAAATCCCTTCCAGGATCCCATATATACAATTGTTGCTGCAACTGCACCTTTTTAGCTGCTCAAGCCATGTGTTATTTTGAGAGATTATTAGGAAGCCATAATCAGCAGAATGTCAAAGGTGTAGTCGTAGTTTATATCTGTTCATAGACCATCAGTGATTCCCACACACCTAGGGCCATCCAAAGCATCAGCAGCATGTGGTCAGATTAAAGGCCTTAATCATGTGCTCCGAGCGGTGGAGTGAAACTGGTTGGGGCGTGGCCTGGCAGCCATTCATTCCAATAGCAGTAGGTCTGCATTGATGTGCATCTTCATGGGATCCATCCTTTGCTCAATGGTTGTTTGGAGCTGAGATGGGCTCCTTCCCTGGCCTGCACTCACAGTGATGTAGACAGGATTGCTTTTCCTTGTAGCCTGAGAAGCACACATTTTCCATTACCACTACTGGTTTAAAGGTTCAATCTTTATATTTAAAGAGTTTGTTTTCTTTTACCAATAAACTTAAGGGACATCTGTGGATAAAAACAAACTGCAGCTTTGACTAAAGCTGGATAATGCCCTTGACTTAGGTACATGGGCGTCCGCAGGTAGGGGCAAGGGGGGGCAAGTGCCCCCCCCCCCCTGGAATCAGGGATCGCAAGGTGTCTGCGCAGATTGTGAGCAGGTGCTGGAACACTCCATGTACCAGCTCCCAGCACAGGAAGGAAGATTACACTGTGGACGGCAGCCGGCAGGACTTTCCATTGTCCGGTGTTAAGACAGCACTGACCTGCAGAACCTGCAGAAGCCTGTGCCAGGAGCCTGACCTGCCAATGTGAGTTATAGACAATTCTTTTCTGTGGGGGAAGAGAGCTCTGTGCGGGGGATTGGATATGTATACTGGCATAGCACACTCCTGGAATCTGAACCCTGTACATAGCACATGCCTGGAATCTGCACCCTGTAGATAGCACATGCCTGGAATCTGCACCATGTACATAGCACACGCTGGAATCTGCACCCTGTACATAGAACACACCTGGAATCTGCACCCTGTACATAGCACACGCCTGGAATCTGCACCCTGTACATAGCACACGCCTGGAATCTGCACCCTGTACATAGCACACTCCTGGAATCTGCACCCTGTACAAAGCACATGCCTGGAATCTGCACCCTGTACAAAGTACACGCCTGGAATCTGCACCCTGTACAAAGCACATACCTGGAATCTGCACCCTGTACATAGCACATGCCTGGAATAAAGTCTGCCGTTTCCCCCTTTAAATTGTCGAAAGGGGCAGAGCATGGGTGACCTTAAAATGATGCCCCCTCCTGAAAAAAGTATAGGCAATTTATGTACAGTATCTTTTGAAGCCTGCCCCAAAAACTCCCAAAGATTGCATCATCCCATCTTTGCTTCTTTGTGCTGTCCCATGTAATAGGAAAAGAAAGGGAAAAAAGGAATGGAGCTAAAATTTCAGATGAATTTCCCCACAATGCTAATAGCTACAGAGGTATGTGAGAGTTTGGGGCTTTCACTGCTTGTTCACATAAAGTACATATTTTAGTGCACATAATCTGTGGAAAGGTACACACTAAAATTGAAGTCTAGGCAGATATAAAAAAACACAACTGAATGCAGCTATGCATTTATTAATAAACCATTCAATTTGTTTTTAAATGCAGCCAGTGTAAGTAAATGTGACTTGGTATCAGCCCTTTGCAGTCACTAAACATTGGTTTCTGGCATTCTATCTGCCTATCGTTTTCAAGGGCATCTTTCATGGCATATTTTAAGAAATGCATGGGGATTGTCCTGTGTACACAGGGATTGCCCTATGCAGGATTTGAAAGTGTAATGTAATATGAAATTTGTTTTTAAAATCAGTCACATCAGCACATTGATCAGACACTTAAGTTCCCATAAATAGCTCTCTCGCAGCATAGACGTACTGTGTACATAAATAACTAACACGTAACAATCTAAATGACCTTAGGACATTCACAGATCTATAAATAGAGAGACTGAAAAGTGTATCACAGTTTTCTGCTATTTTGCAGCAGTATAACAAGGAATTGCTTCTTTTACAAGCTGTTAAACAACATACAACAGTGACAAGGGCCAGTAGAACAGTGTTAGGGACGCTGTAAAGTAATTGTGCATACTCTGTAAATTGCATGGTAGCAGCTTGAGCTGTAAAGTAACCCACGTGGAATAAAATTTCCCTATCGTTTTACTGGGCTGGCCGGCCTTGGCTGCTAGGAGCAGAATCTTTTGAGAGTTTTAGATTATCATTAAATTAAAAGGCAATCAAGCAATTACCTTCAGCGCAAATAACTTAACAAGATCTTACATGATCCTGAAAACTAGCCCCACTCTGGAACTTACAACTAAGGGCTCATTCACATGGGCATGTGCATATTTTCTGCATGGACACAGGTTCTTGCTGGCAGAGGCAGCAGAAGATCCTGCATAAAATACACACCTAAAGTACTCACATTTAGAAGCATACAGCATTTAGACACATAGGGGTTTATTTACTAACTTACTAATTGGTCACAATTCTGCAGAGAAACCAATCATTTTCTAACCTCAACTTGTTTAATTGAGCTTTAGCAATAAAACCTGGAAGCTGATTGGTTTCTCTACAGAATTGTGACTAATTTTGCCCTGTCTAGCGTTAGTAAATAAACCGCATAGGAGTAGATTTACTAAAATTGGTGCACACAGAATATGACGCAGCTGTGCATAGTAACTAATCAGCTTCTAACTTCAGTTTGTTCAATTAACCTTTGACAATAAAACCTGGAAGCTGATTGGTTTATTTGCAGAGCTGCACCAGTTTTAGTAAATCTCCCCCATACAGTTCTTCGGATGACTTTACATGTGTGTGCATATACACGTTTACACGCATTTAAATGCAGCTTTGGTCACAGCTGTTACCTACTTTTTTTGTCCTACAAACACGATGCACATTTTTGTTTGTAGACAAAGCTGTGTGTATGGCCCCCAATAATTCATATAGTGCTGTGTTTAGATGCCTACAAAACTATACTATATACATATCTAAATGTGGCATTTTATAATGTAAATGAGTCCTAAATGTTAAAGTAAAGCTCTAGTTTTGCTGAAAAATCTTTTACAGAGAAACTATATTCATTGTACTGATTTGAGAAAATGTGCTTGCGTATTCTTGCATGCTTCTGTTCAGAAGATACTGATGTATTTTCCAAAACTGCCAGCTATAGAGGGCCTGCCTTAGCAATAACCACCTGATTGATTGCCAGAATTCCAATCAAGCATGCGTGGCAACATCATGACTTCCAGCTCCGCCCTACGCATTTTATCCTAAATGACGACACCAAGTATGTGTGATCACAATTGGAATAGTGGGAATCGTAGTTTACTGGATGCCGATCACTGCTTATCATTTTGTAAGTGTGTTTAATCATACCAAGGGGATTCAGAATTTTACACTATGCAAACTTGGTGCTCTTTCTTTCTGCCTTTCCGGAGCATGAGACCAGTGAGGTGCGGGGGAGTGATCGTTGGATCTCCACGTACAGCTGCTTAGGTGGTTATCTATGTACAAGCGTGCTGTGACTCTTTATAAATTAAGAGTCACAAATATTCTGGTAAGCATACAAGTGTGGTGTTTGGTATGAGCACTGGGTGTTTCACCTTGGAGATGGTTTAAAATCAAAGAGATTCTGATCTGGCATAAGGGTTTATCTTCACTGGTGTTGGACTGTTCATCATTGTTGATTTATGGAGTACCCTTGAAGACAGAGGATTCATTCACACTTTGGACTTTCACATTTATTTTATTTACTGTTTATGTTATAAATTGTAACATAGGGGTTGTTAGCTTGTGGTAGGTGCTTTTGTGCAGTGAGTTCATGTCAGACAGTAACTATATTTAAGGTCCTAGTAGCCCATGTTTATTAAACAAAAATGACAGGTCTGTCAAGGATTCCTACCTTGGGCTCCTCAGACTCGCTCAGTCTGTGCTTGCGGTACCCTACTGCTCAGGCCCCACTCTTGGCCTCACTGGATAGGGTTTTCTAGCACCCCAGGCCCTCTCACTTCTTGGGAACACAGGACTCCCTCCAACCCACTCCACAAACTTGCTAGTATCTCAGCTTTCCTAATCTGTTAAGACCTGCATAGCTCTATGACACTCCCAGTCCTATCAGCACGAAGTTCCACCAACACAGGGTCACGTCTCCCAAGCAGGTTACCCCTCCTTGCTGGTGCACACTGCTATCTTCACACAGAGCCTGTGTGTCTGAATGACAGCAACTGCCCTGAGCTATGCTCAGATCTGGCTTATAATGATCATGACCACCTGTGCACTCACACAGGCTGCTGGTAACTAGCAAAGTCAGGACACTGGATTGAAGGTTCCGTCTCACCCAATACTATTTGGAGCCTTCAAGCTCCCAGCCTCAGTACAGAATTACCAAATCTGAAAAAAACAGAGCACAGATTTCTCCTTTCACCATAAACATGCCAGAGCTTCTTAAAATGCCCCTTTGAGAATCCAGTGTCCTTTTTATGCCCATTTACATAGTGGCAGGGGGTCACACCATCACAATATACATGTAGCGCTCTTACCCTAGAATAGGGTGGCAGGTAAATTTAGTTATGCTAGGTGGTAGCCAGCCTGGTTGATTTATAGTGTTAGAGATTAAATGGCTGAATTCTAGTTAATGTGGTTTCTCCGTTCTGTCAGTAGGTGGTGCTGTTGCCACTACCATTAGAGTGATGAGCTACAGTATACTCAAGTTATTTGGTAAATATACTTTTTTTCAGGCAATCAGGTCGGTAGAATTGCATGCTGGGAAAAGGTATGTAACTGGAAGAAGTCAGGTGATCTGGGTTAGTCCTTCCCACCCAGCTCTGTGTGGGTGGATGCATGTGAAACAGCTCCTGGCTGCTAGGCCTGAAGCCTGAGGCCTATCCACGAGGCTGCCGGCTCCTAGGCTTGTCTGAGGCCTATCTGAGCGTTCAGGTTATGCTTATGGAAACCTGCCAAAGATATGGAAGCGATTCTGAGAGGGATGGAGTTCTGAGGAAGCACCAGAGGGGACTCTTAATGAGCAGGAGGCTATGAAGTGGCTGGGAGGACTCCAGGAGAGAACTCATCCAAGTGAATCCATTGGGGTTGATTTAATAAAGCTGGAGAGTGCAAAATCTGGTGCAGTTGTGCATGCTAGCCAATCAGCTTCTAACCTCAGCTTGTTCAATCAAGCTTTGATAATAAAACCTTGAAGTTGATTGGTTTCTGTGTGGAGCTGCACCAAATTTTGCACTTTCAAGCTTTAGTAAATCAACCCTCATGTGTCTGAAGCAGTGAGTATAGTTCAGTTCCTACAAGTACAGATGTGCTGGTTCAGCTTAAAGGCTATTTTCTCTGTACTGCTGTCTGCCTCATTTCACCAATTTTTGTCTAAGGAGTCTGCCTACCTATTGATTGCTACTAAGGGTGTCCTATGCTCTATTCCTCTCTCTCCCATATTTCTCCTGTTGAGTTTAAAGCATAAAAGTGACTGTCGCTCAACTTTTTTTCCTGATCTCATCCACCATGCCCAACACCCTACACCCTGAGGAATGTGTAACCCTCCCCACCTCTGAGAGTCACCATCTGGCTCCCAGAAAATCGGGGCAGGCGCTACATACATACTCAGAAAATGCTTTCTAACTATAGAAGAACGATTCCAGGAAACCAATTAATAAGCTACTTATACTATCCAGCAATACTATAATCTGTGTTTTGTGTAAACCGTTGAGTCAGAATGAAGAGAGCACCTCACAGGGTCCCTGGAAGTGTGCATCCTGAACCATTAGCGGTGTAACTTCCTCTCTCTCGGTTTCTTGTAGCACCAGTCACATTAAAAATTTACAAGGCAGATCTGAATCCGCTGGATTTACAAAACTAAAATAAATAAATGGTATTAAGTACAATCCAGGTGGCTTAAAGTAATATCAATCTTAGTTAATCATTCAATATGTTAAAGATGGTCTTGATTCCCTCACCATTAAACTCGAAGGTGCTCGTCGACATTGTTATTTTAGTCACATTTACCACATGGGTATTCTCAGCAAAAATAAATCAGACAGGTGACTGTTGAATAAGTTATAAACACATCTTTTTTAATATCAAGCTTATGGCAGAGTGAGTAAGCAGCTGAGAGCTGGGTTCAGGAAAACCCCTCATGCATTACAAATAGCTAAACAAAAGGTGTTCTCCAAACATCATATAACCAACTGGGGCCGTACAGCAATGTCTGAATGAAAAACCGGAGCGCTGAGTATGTGACTGTGAAATATGTATGCATTTCAAAATTTAAAGTATAAGTAAAGGCAAAGCTTTTTTTTTAGTTTTGGATATAATGGAGATGGATTAGAATACATATTAAGTTTTTATTGCTGTCTGTGACCCCATTAAAGAGATTTTCTCTTTCTATTTGTCCTGTTTACCATTATCATTGAAAGTGAAAGTAAAAGAAAATCCCAACTTTGGGGTTTTCCCCAGAATAGTAATAGAGGGGAAATCTTCCAATGGGGGCACTAATTCTGGTGACCTGGGGGTCCCCAAGGAATATCGTTAATTTCCTTCTTTTTCTTTTTCCTTTGTGTCCTATAGGCAGGGCTTATTCTACTTCAGCCATACTATATATGGTTCCAGAAGTTGCACTCCTGATGACAACCTCCGGATGGGGCTAGACTGTTTTGGGTATTATGATCCTCTAACAACAGACACACCATTTACTGATTGATTTGCTCTTTTGTGTTACCTATTGTGATGCAGTGTAAGTTATAGACCCTGTCCCATTTATGATATTTCTTTGATTATGTATTAAATTATTGGTTACTTAACAATTATTGTTACAATTATAGACATGTTGCACTGTGACTCCCTCTCCTGATGAAGGAATTTACGTACAAAATCAGAAATGCGTTGGACATTGGACAGCTGTGAACCATTCCTGTGTCATGGCCCCTCACATGGGGGGCCTGGTTTGTCATTCCAGCTTCTCCTTTAATGTACCGGTGATTTTTTTCTCCTATATGTACATGTATCACTGTAGTCAATTTTAACTCTTGACTATTTTATTGTTTTGTATACTATGAATTTTTAATTGTATTCAATAAAATCTGTTACACCTTTATATTTCAATCTCCCCCACCTATCCTTAAAAGTCCCCATTAGGGGGCATTTTCGTTTTCACCGTTAATTTGCAGGTATTTCTTCTCACTTCCTGATTGGCTATGGGACAGGAAGTGAAGGGAAATCTCTGCAATGGGACACAGATGGTGAAAACAATCTGACAGGGGTTATAACCCTCCCTTGCTCTATCCAAAATTAATAAAAAAGTTTTACCTATAGTTCTACTTTCAGTCTCAATTTTTACTCCAATGTAGTTCTACAGGATAAGTGCAATTTTAGTGCATTTGTTATTTTTTATCTCATTCCCCTTCCTCATCAATTTCAATGTACATTCAACTTGCCTGCAACAGCATTGTCAAAATCTTCACTTTACAATCTGCTCAGCCCAGCAAAGCCTATAACCAAAATCTTCAAAAAATGGCCAAGCTTTGCTTGACTTTGCCATCCACAGCCACACCCATATGTTAAAATGCACATTTTAGGCCTGAATATTAGTTAAACCACCAAAGCAGAAACCCTGGAGATTTAAGATGATTATAGTTGCAATTTTGATGCCATATGATATTAACACACATTTATCAAATGCTAGTTTCAATTTAAAAGCATACAAACACAATACGTTACAAAATTGTTTAGTAAGCTCTAAAAGATGAGGTTGCAATGAGCAAATAGATAAGCAGCACCTCAAGCCTTAAAACTGCACACACCGTCAAACAGCAACAAACTTTGGTATCCAAAATTGTCCATAGGTGTCATTTTAGAAGCCTTTACAGGTTATTAGTTAAGAATTTACCATTAACAATGGCTCTAAAACTATTGGTCTCACGCCAACGCTTGTGGTGATATGTAACATGTAGCGCAATAGTCATTTTCATACATGGAGTTTGATTTACTAAAGACAAATATAGGGTTGATTTACTAAAGGCAAATATAGGGTTGATTTACTAAAGGCAAATAGACTGTGCACTTTCCAAAGTGCAGTTGCGCTCTGCAAGAGCAGTTGCTCCAGAGCTTAGTAAATGAGCAGCTCTGCTGACTTCCATCATCCAATTATATGCAAGCAAAAATGCTGTTTATTTAATTTTCCTTGCACGTGATTGTGTATTCTTTGCAAAGTGACGCTTATGGGTTCATTTACTACAGGCAAATAGATTGTGCACTTTGCAAGAGCAGTTGCTCCAGAGCTTAGTAAATGAGGTAAAACTTGGCCTTGCAAAGAATACCCAATCACGTGTAAGGAAACTGAAAAAAACAGCATTTTTGCTTGCACATGATTGGATGATGGAAGTCAGCAGACCTTTTGCTCATTTTATAAGTTCTGGAGCAACTGCTCTTGCAGAGTGCAACTTCATTTTGCAAAGTGCACTGCCTATTTGCCTTTAGTGAATCAACCCTATTCTGTGCACTGCAAGTACATTTTAAGTGCACTTAAAGTGCATTTGCTCTAGAACTGAGGGGAAGCTCTGAAATGAGGGGAAGCTGTGCTGGATTCTATCATCCAATCATGTGCAAATGAAAATGCTGTTTTTTATATTCCTTGCATGTGATTGGGTATTCCTTGCAAAGTGAGGTTTTATCCCATTTACTAAGTTCTGGAGCGAGTTTAGTGCACGGTATATTTGTCTTTAGTAAATCAATTCCACTGAATACATGCTCAGCTCTGTAAGTCCTCCCATCAAAATACGTGTTTTATTACTACTGACTTTTAACCTCAAATGATTTTCTGCAGGATTTTCTATTTAAAATCCCTGTCTACCAGGAGCTGTAAACGATGCTGGTAGACATTTGATTAAAGTATATCTAAAGTAAAACTTTTTTTAGTTTACAATAGAGTAGTAAAGAGTTAAAACTCTACCTGGTTTATTTTTGAAAATGTTTTATTGGGGGATTTCCCTTCAACTTCCGTCCCATAGACACTACACGAAATGAGGAAATCTTTTCAAAACAAAGAGAATAAACAATTGTCACAGCAACATATGGCCCAATTTGGAAATCTCCCTTCTATTACATTTTGGTGACAACTCAAAATTTGGGCTTTTCATAATTTTTTAGACCTGGTGACAATGGACAGTAGGCCAAACTGAAAGGGTAAATCCACCAAGCATGGATACAGAAAGCAATAAAAATCTCAAATAAGAAATCTAATAAGAGCACCAGACCAATAATCCTAGAGTCCAAACTACTTTATTATTATTAGCTAATATGGAATATCCAACACGTTTCGGGGGCACTCCCCTTTATCAGTGCTTAGAATCTAAGTGACCTTGTAATAAAAGGGTTCAGTTTAGGTTAATTAAGGGAAAAGATAGACAAGGTGACAGGAGTAGGAAACAGTCAGCAATCAATCAAAAATTAGCAGGGCTCGAGCCCTTCCTTTCATTATGTTTGGCTTTAGATACATTTTAGGGTTGTGAAATATAGTTGGATTGTCAATGTTAAAAACAGAAAGTTTTTTATTTGAAAAGAAGAAATATGACAAACAAAGCACCCCTTGCCCTATAGGGGCTTAAAGAAGGAAAAACAATAACATTGAGAAACACCATTTATGTGGATATATTTTACATTCTAGTTGCTGTTTGGATTTGCATGATGATTGCACCTTGATCTGTTCCGCTTGTATTTTGTAAAATGCCTTACAAGAACTCATGTTGTTGTCATTGATATTTTATGCGCTTAGTTACACATCCAGCCTCAGCCTGGCTTCCTTGTTAACTTGTTTGAATTTGAAAGCTTCGGTTTCAAAGTGCAGCTTGGCTGTCGAGTTCCAAAGTCTGT
This sequence comes from Glandirana rugosa, assembly GCA_018402905.1. Classification (NCBI taxonomy): domain Eukaryota; kingdom Metazoa; phylum Chordata; class Amphibia; order Anura; family Ranidae; genus Glandirana; species Glandirana rugosa. Next base: position 1,538,229 of record BLSH010378674.1, on the reverse strand, counting down.
GGCAACGTCACTAGGCAACAGCCACACATCGGGAGATCTGCCAGTGACGGGACATTGAGAAATATTGCACACCGTCCAGGGCGGTCGCTACCGCATGCCAAAGGGGTTAAACACCAACTAATTTTATACTAAACATTTAAAGGGGCATTTAAAAAAAGATGGTAACTTTAACTAAATGACATTTAGTTTGTTAAAAGTGAACTTCGGGGAACATTCAAAGTTACCCCCTGCAGAGGGGCTCCTCCCACATGGCAAGGATTGAATGGGCAACATTAAAGTTGTTGTAAAGCTCAAGTTTTTTTACCTTCATGAATTCTATGCATGAAGGTAAAAAAAGTCTGTGTGCAGCCGCCCCCTAATCAATGGTGGCCCATTCACACGGGGTGCAGGGGCACTGCCCCCCTAAACAACGCGCCCGACCCCTAATCTACATGCAGGGCGGCGGACGCATGGATTCCAATGGGTTTTTTTTAAGCACATGATTAGAGCCTAAGGCTCTAATTGGCTTCCAAAAAGGGTGGTCTCGGGGCGCAGAGCACTGCGGCCAAAGCTCACCCAGTTGTGTAACAATAGCAAATTAATATTCTCTATTGTCTTCCTGCTTCTCCTCCTGGCCAATCAGGAAGCGGGAGGAGCGCGATTGGGCAAGAGGAGAAGCGATCGTATTGGCCAGGCAGGGGATAGAATGTACAGGAATATCCGGGACTTGGGAGATGACTACCACCCGCGGGGGGGGGGGGGGGGATCGGGTGGTTTGTTTGCGCCCCCCCTGGCTTGAGCACCAGCTGCCACTGGCCCTAATACTTAACTGAGCCCCATCTCGATCCAGCGATATGCAGGACAGCAGCAGCTCTCCGGTGGTCTCTGCCTCCTCATTGGCTGAGTCAGCAGTGGGAGCCATTGGCTCACACTACTGTTAATCACAGTCAATGAGAAGAAAGCAGGGCGGGTCTGAACCACACTTTGTGTCCGAATGGGCAGACAGAGCAGTGGCTCAGGAGCAAGTCTGCTTGGGTGCCACCAGAGCAAGCAAAAGAGAAGAGCCAGGATCGCTGTCAGGGACCAAAGAAGAGGAGGATCTGGGCTGCTCTGTGCAAAACCAGTGCATAGAGAAGGTAAGTAAAACACGTTTGTTATTTTTAAAGAAAAAGAACTCAGT